>CATIWK010378030.1:0-14897 GCA_949634005.1 Mallotus japonicus
AATAACTTAGATAGCATAGGATCTTATCCCGGTTCACTCCAGGTAATGAATTCCATCTTGGCCGATCACTCATCCCTACATACAACTGACTAGAGCCACCACACACCATATACCCATACATGGCTAGCTTAGGTATGTATACGGTAACAAACTCTAACCAACCATATATGGATGACCGTGTTGCCTCAGGTCAAAGGACCATATGCACTATTATGTCCAAGACAGTGATTGTTGACAAAATTGAATTTCCATGCAATCACTTATCTTACATCACGATTCGATCCACCCATCACATGAGTATCCACATGTCTATTCTGATATCTCATATCAAGTAGCATGAGATTCACTACCTCCCACTATCGATATCACATACCAATAAAAAAAATAGATAGAGGTGATAGTCCTTGGATTAATACTACCCATATATTAATCCTATGACTACGAACATTTTATAGTATATGTACTAAAAGAATTTGTCACTTATATTATCAACTCTTGATAATAAATTCTTTTAATATAATGCTAAAGGGTAAATACTCAAATAAATAAATACTTTATATAAATGAATATTTTATTGCCATAGGGATAAAAGTACAATGTCATTTATATTACAAAAAATGGCACTAGGGCACATCTACACTAACAGAAAATGCCCTACAGGGAGGTGAATAGGACTAATTAAAATTAAGAAGAGAATTAAAGAAAATTTAAGAAGATGAGAAGTGATTAAGAATGAGCCGACGAACTTTAAGAGTTCATTTTTTTTAATCAAACTTACATCTCCACCTAACCTCTCCCAAGTTAGAGTTTTTAATCACTAACTCCAATGTGAGTTTACAAATTTAATATAGTTAGGATTTTTATTCCCTTAGATTCAATTTACAAATGTGAGTTTTAAGGCTCAACTCAAAAAAAAAAAAAAAATTACAAACTTTGAGTTTTTCTTGACTCAACTCAAACCATAAAAACCTAAGTGTTTTGATGGTTAACACTTCAACTAATTCCTCTAGAAAGATCCTAACTTCCTTTTCTTAACCCAAGAAGGAGAAGTACAAGATCTTATACTACAACACACAACCCACACTTAAGGGTTTATGAAAGAGTTTAAGAAAATTACAAAGAGAGCTTTATGAATGAATTAAATTCTAAGAAATAAATTGTTCAACTACTTTTCCCAACCTCTTAAATGATGTTTTAAGTGGTGATCAATTTATAGTTGAGGATGAAAAACTAGCTATTAGAATGTTGAAAATTCATCCATAATCTTCATCATGCTCATTCAATGTTCAAACAATTTTTCACATGAAAGAGCTTCATCACGATCGTGACATACCCCATCACGATTGTGATTGTTGTTAAATATAGTCGTTGGAGTTTTACTGTGACCGTTATGATTTTGGTAGGTATATCATGACTTATGTCACGATCGTGACATAGGACAGTGATGGTTATTGTGAAGATTTTTTAGTTGGTCTTCAATTTGGTAATGTTGGTGAGTTACTTTGTCCTATTCGTGAGCATCCATATCACGATCATGACTGAGATCGTGAGGGTTACTGTGTGAGCTCATTCTTAGGCTTCAATTGGTCAGGCTCGTGATCATTGTTTGTCATGTTAGTGATCATTATTTATCATACTTATGATCCATATAATCATGATCATGACTTGGATCGTGAGGGCCACAACCTTGTTTTACAATTCTCGTAACTTCAATCACATGATCTTCTAGTCATGATAGCATGGCCACAGATGATGTCATTGTCATGATCGCAATCATGAGGGACACTATATAATATTTAAACTTGAGCATTTTATCAAGGTGGTGCTGGTAAGGATGCTTACGATCGTAAGCATCATTTTTAAGATGTTTTTCTTCAAATTTTAATCTTTGAAATGCCTCTAATTTTCACCTAACTTGTACACACTTAAATTACACATATTAGTAACTCAAAATTGAGTTTCTTTATATCAAAACAAGGTTGATTAGGCCTTGATCATGAAAATGGTCAACAATCTCCTCCTTTTTCATTTTGATAAACAATTTTGAGTTAGATAATAAAGCAATAGTGTGAGTGTATGAGAGTAATACTTCCCTTTAATATGTGTAAAGGAATTTGAATAAGCTCCCCCTCAATAAGTGCACAATTTTAAAGGAGTTTGAAATTCAAATTTTCAATTTAAGTTTCAAGTGATTATTACATTTGCATTTATGATCATTATAGTATTTAATTGTCATAAATTCTGTGATTAATTTTGTAATCAATTTTAAGCCATTAATAGACACATTTATATGCATAGACATATTTATATGCACATTAAGATCAACCAATATAACACACATTTAAGCACTCAAAAACAACTTTCTTCTCCCACTTTTGTCAAAATACCAAAAAAAAAGGGGAAGTTGTGAAAGCAAAAGAGATAAAAACAAAACATAGATATTTCATTAATAGAAAAGAAATACATGTAGTCCAAGGAATAACTTGTACATGACACGCTTAAGATAAAATAAATTAAGAAACATAGAAAACATAAAAACATATAAATTTAAAAATGAGAAAATAAAGAAATTCTTAAAAGAAGATAAACTAAGGTTGAGTAGAATCATTATGGCCTTGATTTCCTTCTTATGGTAGTGGATGGGGGGGGGGGGGTGTTGTTAGAGAAGAGTGCCCATTGACACTCACACCCTTGTCTCTCATAAAGATAGTGGACATCATATTACAAATGTACAATGTGAGAGTCCATTTCGTTAAACCAGGCATTGAAGTTGAATTTTATCAAGAATATCCTATCGAAGAATTGCCTAGCACATTTTCATTCTTCTCCAAGACCTTGTGCACCATTAGAAGTGCCCTCATTCCTTACTCTCTTCCTTTGAGTGGAAGGAGGGTCTTGTGAAGGTTGAGTCTTAAGTTCCTTCTCTCTACCTCCTTGGCTCTCAAATTACTCAATTTGGTGATAAAGTTCCTCCATTTCCTCGTTTTACACCACCTTCTTGAGATATGTCACCCTTCCATACCCAAGAGTTATTGACACTTTTAAATTGTTTTGAATTTTAAATAAATGTGTCATTAAGATAAATTGAGGGAATGAATATTAAAAAAAAGATAAATTGAGGGAATGGAATCAAGGGAAGAGAGATTGATTTGGAAGAATTAGGTAAGTTTGGTAATAATGCCTATGATATAAATGGATCCAGAAACATTATCACTCATAAGCCATAATCTCCATTGTAAGACATGTCCAAGGGCAATAAGATCATCAACCATACAATGAAGAATAAACAAGTCATCAAGGGAAAAAGCTTTATTGCTCTAGCCCCAAGCATTAATTATATAAGTGAGAAAGTGGTGAATGTACCAAAGTGCCTTGGAAATATAATTAAAAAGCTTTGGTATGGCCGGCAAGAAAAGTGGTGGTGTTGAAGCCAGCGGGACCGACTCGGCACACTTTGGATCACAAACCCTTTAATCTTGTTACGGGAAAACATAGGGTAGTGAAGGGAGTACTGAAAGAGCTTAGGGATGACATAAATGCACTTATAACCCTTTCCTCAAGCATGAGAAATAGGGAGTCGCCACTCGGTATCACTTGAGAAATTGTCTGTTTTAGGGACATAGGCAAACTTGAATCCCTCATTTGGAATCGTATTCGCCCATTGGATAAAGCATTGGGTTCGGATGTCGATGTCAATAGGATTAGGCTCTTTTTTTTGAGGTATCTCCATATCGCCTAGATGCTGTGCATTTAGGGCCTTACTTTATTGTACAATGCTTTTAAGAAGTATGTACTATTATACATCAACCTCTACATGTGAAAGCAAACATAATATATACACACAAGCACATAACAATATAAAAGAATGATGCATGAACATGGCAAAATGACACAACATTATAATGATGCATGATCATTATAGATGCTAAACTAATGCACATATCATAGCTCACATGGTATAAACATAGAATTATGGCATATTTACATGCTATAATAATATACAATCAGGGCATAGAATTGTAAACATGCAATAATAATGTAACATGTGATCATGGTAAATCTACATGTTATGAAAATATCACACTAGCATGGCATCCAACATGAAACATGACAAAAATATTGTTTATGAACATATTATAAACATACCAAATAAATAAAATGCAATAAAGCAACAAAAGGCAAACAATTAACCCATGGCATAACAATTATGATAAATTTATATTATGGATAAACATGTGCATGCTAAACAAGAAAATATGAAAAATAAATAAAAGCAATAAATTTAAAAGAGAAGGGAGATGAGAATGGCTAACACATTTCACAAATATCCTCTCCATGATTACTATATATTCCGAGTTTCGGGGTAGTAAAACATTTTATTTGAAAAATGAAGAAAAAATAAATTTAAAAAGCTAAAATAAAAGGAAATAAAATGCTTTAAATGAAATTAGCTTCAAAAAGAAATAAAAATGAATAATTTTAGAAATCCAAATTAGAAAAGCATTTAAAGATAATTTTTTATTAATTATGTGAACCATTAATTAACAATATGAGTTTCCATCAAGTTAGGCCTCAAAATGTGAATTTTGTACCTTGGATGGATATTTCTCACATCATAAATTATTTAACACATAATCAAATCATTTTATTTGAAAAACTAGAAAATAAAAGAAATTGTGATCCATATCCTTGCATTTAGATGACTTTTGTGATCAACAAAGAACACAAAAATAACACAAAAAGATAGTAAAATAAAAGGATTTCAAGAAAATCATGAATAATGAAGAAAATAAAACATATTTAGTTACCATGAAAATAATTAATTTTTATCAAAGAAAATGAAAATTCCATATTTAAATAAAGAGAGAGAAAATGAATTAGGATTTATTTATTGAAAAGGAATTGAGAAATAATTGCAAAAGATACCATTTTATTATCCATGAGAAAATAAAAAGATTAATAACCCAATAAAATAACAAAGACAATTCGGTGTATTTTTGGTATATTTCTAGTTTATTTTTGGTCTATGATACCAAATAAAACACCAATTAAACCCAAGAACAAAAGAAAATTTTGATATAATTGACAACATAAAGCATAAATATTAATAAGATAAATGTAATAATAAATTTACAAATCAAACAAATAATTAAAAAAGAATGAATAGGAGAAGAGATTACAAATAGAAAGATAAATAACAAATAAAAGCATAAATAAAGTATAGAAATATAGGGGAAGAAGTATTGAGTGTAGAGATTGAGATTATGATAGCAGTTGATATAACATAATATAAATTGATAATTAATGTGAAAAATAGAAAAATAATAAGAAAAATCTTACAAAATAAATAACAACAGTAATAAATGTTAGTTGAAGTTAATAACTTGAGATCTTGAGATTGATAACAAAAGGTATATATAATGTAATGGATGATGCTAATGCAATGCATGCTCACACAAGCATTAAATAAATCTGAGGTGCATGCAAAGGATGATGCATGATGCAAGTCGGGCAACATGCAAAGTGATGCAAATTCGGAAAGCATAGAAAGTGTTGCAAATTCGAGAAGTATGGAAGTATGCAAGTGATGTAAGCCAGGAAGTATGCAAGTATGTATCTAGAGAATCTAAAAATGAGCACATGCATGATAGTAATATGCATCAAGCAAATGATATGCATAAAAGGCACATGAATGCATGATAATGCAATAATGCAAAAGAAATAGAGGAAAGGAGTAGAGAATTATTATATAGTATAAATAAGAGTAGAGAAAAAGTTAGTAGAGACAAGAAAACAACATTAAATATGAAATAGACAAATAGACTTAAAGAAAAACAAGGATTAAAATTCTAATTAGGATAAAGACGCCACTTAAGCACAAACTACACTTAAAAGCACAATTTACACACAAATTATCATGAACACATAAAAGCCCAAAATTATCTCAATCAAAGCATAAAATATTTTAAATAAGGACTTACAAGACACTAAAATTGAAGACAAAACACATGGAAAAGGTAATTGTATCATGGATGGTGATCACAAGCACTCCAAACACAAAATATCCACATTTATGCTTATAAATCAACATAAAGTATACAAAATGCATAATTTATAATTAAAAATGAAAAATAAAACCAAAATAGCTCACAATCAAGAAAAACCCTAAATTAGAACACAATTTATGCAAATAATATCACATCTACTGTAAATCATCACTTAAAGCACAATTAAGCATAATCAAGTAACACATATGCATAATACACACTAAACAAAGCTCAAACAAGTATTCACATCAAAATTAATCATAAATCACATGGAAAATCTTCAAAATATTCAATTAGAGGTCATATAAACACCAAAAAATAGAATCACAATCATCAAACCAAAACAAGAACAAGGATCATACTTAAAAGCACTTTAAAGAGAGTTTTAAGAAATAAAAGAAAAATAATTGTAAAATCATTTAAAAATAGAAAAATAAGTTAAAATACTTCATTTCCATCATCCTAAGATCTTAGGGAAGGGTTAAAATCATGATCAAGCAAGTAGGAACCCTTTAAGACCCTGAAAACCATCATTGGAGTCATTTGGGATGAAAAGGGATGAACAACCAGATTTGCCACCTGAATAGCCAGATTTGGGGCCTTAATAGCCGGTCTAAGAGCCACCAATAGCCAAATTTGGGCCATCTATAGCTGGTTTGTCTATTTTCGAGCCAAATCCGGCTGTTCATCACTGAGTAGTACGAATTTGCACTATTTTACTTTCGAAACATAAATTCAAAGCCCCAAATCCCAGAAATGAGATGAGAATCAATGAGAATGATGTTTTATAAAGTGTTTAGCCTCAGAATTTGGACAAAAACTCACCAAAAAACAACAATTGATTGAAGAAAGGGGTGAAGTGTGCTTCTAATGAGTTTAGGTGAGAATTTGGTTTTGATTTGAGAGAGATTGATTTGTAGGAGCTTCGTTAAATGTTTAGGTGTTTAATTTTTGTATTTTTGAAATGAATTGAGAAGAAAATAAAAAGAAATTAGGTCTAGAGAAATTTTGGTATTATTTCCCTTATTTTCCCAAATTTTCCTAATTTTCTAAGGCTTTTTTAGAGAGAATTTTTTTGCAATTTTTTTGGGTTTTTGTGCTAGAATTTCTCTCAATTTAGGAAGTGGTAAAAATTTCTATTTATAGGCATTTGAGGTTAGTGGCATTTAATGTAAATATTCTTCAATATTCAAGGTTATTAGGTAATAGTATATCCTCTCACTTTACTAGGTTGACACATATCCTAGTATATTCCACATTTGGAATATTCTAAACTTGAAAAGCACCCTTTTTGACAAGTTTCCCTTTTTGGATAAGGACAAGGAGAGGTAGATAGTTGTAGTGCCCGATTTAACCGCCGGAGGTTAAAATTTGATTTTTTTCCTAAATGGGACCCACCAACACATTGGAATTTTAGAAGACAGTTTTAGACTGAAATTCAACTTAGGGAGTTTTGTTTGACCACTAAAAAGTCTCATTGACCAAAGTTTGACTTTTGTTCTTAGGGCTTCCGTAGGTTAAATTGAGGCTTCAAGAATCAAAATCAAACTGAAAATTACAGAATACAAAATGTAAACAACCCTTACATAGGACTGTACTTATTGGTTTAGAAGACATGACTCGGGTAAACTTCTCTCTCATTATTCTTCTCAAACCTCTTTCTCAATACCAAAAGGGTTGGGTTAAGGTTTGATCGGGGGTTTGGTTAAGGTCTCGAAATGGTATAATTAGTAATCGGGTAAGATTTTAGTGGTTTGGTTGATTTTGAAATGGTTTGAATGACAATTCTCTTCATCAAATTGATTGTCTGGTGAGACATTTTAGCTTTTTCATCATTGGCTACTAGGATTTTAAAAATGACCCTAATAGTTTGCCTCCTACTTTGGAGGAATTTGCGTGTTCTTACCAAAACAATTAATAAAAGAGTTGTGATTTGTATGTCATGGTCATCACACACAAATTTTGACAAAGCATAAAAATAAACTTCAGAGTTCAGAGATCATACTTGAGTTCATTTCTACTCGTAGTTTTCTATCGCTTCATGTGAACTCAAACTTGAAAACACAGGTTAGTATTGCAATTTGTTTGAAATTGAAATTAAAATAAGTCCGCAAACTTATGAGTCCTCAGACTCTTATGGGTTATCCGTAAAGAATGTGAGTCAAAAGACCTTTATGAAATGTTTCCAAAGAATATAAGTCCCAACGATTCCGAGATTGAAATGAGTCCCAATGACTCCCACATTGAAATGATTCCCAACAACTTCCACATAGAAATGAGTCCCAACGACTCCCACATAGAAATGAGTCCCAACGACTCCCACATTGAAATGGGTCCCAATGATTCCTAAATTGAAATGAGTCCCAACGACTCCCACATAGAAATGAGTCCTAACGACTCCCACATAGAAATGAGTCAGTCAAAACTTAAATATAAACTTATTAAAGTTTGTATTTTATGATTTTTATTCTTGAAAACAAACATTGAGGATTTGAATTTTTGAAATTTTTTATAGATAAAAAATTTTCTTGAAAAAGGACTGTTAAAAAGAGATTGTAACATAAAATATGACTGCATTTTTTTATTTGAAAAGAAAACCTAATGGGGAATTTATTTTATTGAAAATATGATGAAAATATATAATAAAAAGAAAAGAGGTACTTACCTGCGAATTTTTGCTTTGTCGAGAGTTTTTTGCACTTCAGGGGCATTTTTATAATTTCACCCTCTAGCTTTCTATATCTTATCCATTTTATTTATAAAACCTTATCCAAAAACTCTTTGAAAATCCTTTGAACACTCTACAACTTCAGATGGCACAACAGAGAACTCCAGCAGCATTGGACCAAATTCAGTGCATCCATTATCAAAGAAACAAGGAGGATTACAACTTCCAACAATCAAATTGCTTTAGGGAGAAGCTCATCCATTGTTCTATGATATCTCGGAGCACATTTACTTAGATCTGGTTAGATTTTCTTGCAATTCCTTTAAAATTTAAAATACCCATACACCTAGGAACTTGATTTAGGTTAGGTTTGATGTTTAGGATGTGCTTAAGTTGAATTTTTTAGAAAAGGATGATGAGTAGCCATTTTTGGCACATGAACAGCTGGATTTGTCCTCTCAATAGCTGGTTTTGGCTGTATTTTTGGCCTTGTTCTAAACATGAATAGTTGGATTTTCTTGATGAATAGCCAAACCAGTTGTTCATCACCTAAAACTGGCTATTCATCATTTTTTGATGAATTTTGGGTCTTTTTGGGTGAAGGGTGGCTAAGGTCTTACTTTCAGGTGTTTTGGTGTTTTAGATAGACAAAGTTACACTGATAAAATGTGATGGAAACCTTGGATTAACACGTGCATAGTATGAAGAACTTCCAGATGTTATTCAAGCTTGGATTTCTGTGACAGTCTTTGATGACTTTCTATCCATCCTTTCTTATGAGTCTCATTAGACTGGCAACTTGGTTGGTATTTGATTATTGATCGAGAGGTGGCAGAACACCACACATAATTTCTATTTTAACTTTGCTGAGATCACTATTAATCCAGTCAATTTCCACCTGATCACTAGTTTGCCATTCACTGAAGTACAAGTACCCATTGACTACTGTTTGTATTCTCCTCGCTTTGATGGTGAGAGCAAGAGATACGTTACTTAATTGTTAGGTCATCCTTTCACCTCTCTTAGTTATCAAGGCTGAGTGGTGCTTCGATATTCTAGTATATATGATGCTTATCAGGATTGGACTCCTACTAGTGATGTCGAAGTGGATCATCTTGCTTGGTATTTTCTTCTCTTCCTTCTTGGCTTATGTGTGTTCTGTAATAGTGAGAGCAGTATGGATTTGTGCTTTCTACCTATTCTTCGTGACTTCGATGTAATTAACATCTATAACTGGGGTGGTGCTACTCTCGTAGAGCTCTATGGTTGCTTGGATAAGGTCTGCAAAGGTCATTCTCATCTCAGTGGTTTGTGGAGAGTTCTAGAGGTAAACTCTTTATACTTTCTACTATTATGCTCTTTTTTTATTCTTTATTGACATTTCTGACTTTCCCTTTTCATTCTGCACAAATCTGGGCATATGAGTATGGCATCTTTTCTCTGCCTCAGATGGAGCTAATGACGATGATGTCCCCGGCATTCCTTGAGGAGCTTGGTATCTGAGTGCTTGTATAGGGACTTCTATGAATTTGTCCCGATATAGAAGCCATCTGAACAACCTAAGCTTTCATGATGTAAGTTTCTGCAAAAGAATGAAAACTTTAGTTAGTATTCTTATCTTTATTCATTTAATTTTACCTTTATTTGACAGTTGTGCCTCGATCCATTCGGGGTTAATATTAGCACACTTGGACTTGTTGATGCATTACGGATGAGACAAGTTTTGCTCGAGGGTCCTTTCTGTAGGAGCTAGTTCCTTGGCGAGCGAGTCTGGCATTATTGGCTTAGTCCCGCTAGTCGACATGTATCTCGCCTTCCACCATCTACCATAACTTCTGCTAAGACAGTCTGTGGTAGAGATTTAGAGCTTTCTTTGATAGGCTTTCCATTTGACATGTTCTTGGAGCCTTTTGAGAAGCATGCCTATGTTCACTTCATTCAAACACATCTGCTGCACATCATACCCAATAATGTATATCCTGTTGGACCAAGCACGATACCTTCTGAGATTCACTCGACTACCTCCATGGTATTGCTTTATTCTTTTATCATTTTATTTTGTCTGTTTTTTATTTAAGTTTATAGGTTCGCAAGAGAGGTCTGCGAAATCCAGCACTCAAGGTGAGGCTATATTTTATCGACACAGCATTGATGTCATCCACAGGGATTTTACTCATGAGGTGAACTTGGTGTTCCCAGTTCTTGATCTTGCTCATGGGACAGAGATTCATAAGGAACTTCCTACTCTAGACTTTCAGCCTGTTACCATCACACACGTTGAGACCACTCATGTAAGATACCTAAAACTTTATCTTGAAATTTTGTTAGTGGTGAATAAAAGAATAATAACAATCATATTTATCTTAATGCAGGTTAAAAGGTCATCAGTATAGAAACTAATGTGAGGGCTCTACAATGTGAAAAATATTTTATCCAGGGTTAACAAGAAAGCTCTGGTAAGTAAAATATGTATGTACAAATAAATATGCATATGAATAAACAATATTAATGCATGTATGAATATAAACAAACAACTATTAATGCATGTATGCATGTATGAGTATGAATAAGTCAATGCATGTATACATGTGATTATGAATATACGAATATGATTATGTATGGATATGTATGTATGTACATGAATATTTATGCAAACTCTAATCCCCATTGTATCTCAACTGTAGGATCTCTTTTCTAAGAACAAACGTATGAAACAATGGTTGACTGAATATAAGCAAACGATATGTGACTTGAGGAAGTCGTTAGCTTGGAGTCGTAGCACCAAATAGACTCCTATCTGTTCTATCTATGTTCCACTTATTCTTCATGTGTCTGAGACTTTTGCATCTTTATGTTTTTGCTGAGATTCTAGGATGTTGATCACTACTTATGGACATGTTATCTTGCTTTCACTACTCATACTTATTGTGCTTGAGAATGTTATTATGAATATGTTGCACTTGTAAAATATATTTAGAAAAGCATGTTAGATTTGCTTTTTATTTATCATTGAGATTATAAATTTTTCTCAAAAATTTAAGAACAAAACCCTAGATAAATTTTTCTCAAAAATTTAATAACAAAACCCTAAACGTAATTCAAGATGCATGGTAAAGGGTATGAACAAGAATTTAGGTTTATCAAGAAAGAAGAATGAGTGGCTTAGATGCATGGTTTGGGAGAGAAGAATGTTGAATGGGTTTGCCCTTAATGGAATTTTTCTGATGTGTGCTCAAAGAGGTTTCATACTTACATAGCTCTTGCTATCATCATTCAAGGATTGTAAAACAAGAATTGAAACATCCTACTCATATGCCTTATTTCCCAAATGTTGGGACGCTAACCAAGTCTTTTATTGAAGCAATCACTCAATCATGGCCTAGAAGAGTCACGCTATGCCACATTCATAGAATCAAGACTTCTTAACCACTCAAGAGTACAAGGATTGGATAAAAGTTCATAACGAAGCAAGTGGAAATAGTGAAGGTAGCTTTGGGGGTTAGGTTTAGCTTGAAGCTTTAGAAAGCTTCTTATTTAGAATGCAAGCTTTTATTGTATGGATTATACTTTGTGAAAAGAAAAGAAATGAAAAGCAATGAAATTTGGCTTTTAAAAAGAAAGGTACAAGAAACAAAGTAAATTTTGAATCATGTTTATTGCTTGTAAAATAAACATCATAATTTCACTTACACATTCAAATGCATATGCTAATGACAAGAATGCATACACCCAAGCATTATCAACTTAGATGTACTCATTCTTAACTATAAAAGGAATAAATGATATATAATTGCTCAAAGATCGATTCAATTGGCAATAAGAATTTCTAATGGCGTTAATTAGCTTTTTCGAGTGTTCTGGCTAACGTAACTCTTAAATATCCCTTACTTTTGCCTAAGACACCCTTTTCGGGTTTTCATCTTAGCGGAAATTATTCTTATTTTTTCTTTTTATTTTCCCTAATATTTTCCTAAGCCGCCCTTTTCGAGTTTTTGACTTAGCGGGAACCTTTAATTTTTGCCTAACCCGCCCTTTAGAGTTTTTGACTTAGTAAGGATTTTTCATTTTTTATGTAGTACTCTGCTTGGAGACTAGACATAGTACTTCTTAAGTCTGGCCAAATTCACAGGCTCTGAGAATTCATTTCCTTCAAGGTTTGATAATCTGACTGCACCTTTTGGAAATATCTTCTTCATAAGGTAAGGACCTTCCCAATTTGGTTTGAATTTCCTTTTGGGGTCAAATAGAACTGATCTTTCTTATTTCAAAGCCAAATCACCTTCATGAATCTTATTGATTTTGACTTTCTTATTAAAAGCTTGAGCAATTATTCTCTGATAAAGTTGCATGTTGAATGCTGCTCTAAGTCTTTTCTCATCCAATATAGTTAACTCTTCATATATGGATTTGGCCCATTCTGCTTCTGGAATTTTTGCTTCTAACATTATTCTCAATCACTGTAATTCAACCTCTATCGGTAACACTTCTTTCATTCCATACACTAACGAATAAGGAATTACACTCGTACATGTTCTAAATGTAGTTCTGTACCCCCACAAACCATATGGCAACTAATATGACCAATCTCTGTAAGTTTTGACAATCTTACTGAGAATCTATTTTATGCTCTTATTAGCTGCTTCAACTGCACCATTGGCTTGAGGTCGATACAGGGATGATTTATGATGTTCAACTCGATATTGTAAACACCCAATTTTAGGATGACTAGAGGGTGGATCCAACAGAGGACTCGATGATGAAAATTAACTGTGAAATTAGATTTATTGAATCTGATTTATTGATTTTGAACTAAATTGTAAATTATTTTTAGAGCCTATTTCTAAATTTTATTTACTTATTTTTTAAAAAATTAAAAACAAATCAAAAAGAAAATTAAAAAAGAGAAAATTCAAAAAAAAAAAGAAAAAGGGCCAAATTTGGCCCAAATGACCAACTTCGGCCAATGCATTTTATTTGAATAAAGTGGCCAAATTGACCACTTTTGGCCCAAAATAAATTGATTTTGATTGGCGGAATGGCAAAATTTAATTTCAAAATGAAAGTGGTCAAATACGGCCAACCCCATTTGTTTATTCTTATTTCCATTGGAAATATGGATTTCTGACTAGAAATCTATATTTTCGATCAAAAATATAGATTTCCGGTTCGGAATCCCTATCTCTAATCGGGAAAAGTATTCCGTCCATAATTTTTTTTATTTTTTATTTTTTATTATTTTTAATTATTTCATTGGTTGTTTTTTTATGTGATAAAAATATTGATAAATATCTTTTTTAGTAGATAAATAATAAATTAATTTAATATCTTTTAATTTTTATCTTGTACCCAACTTAAGGTTTCAGAATGTATTTTTTTATAAAAATGTAAATAACTTTTTTCATAGGGGAGGCTCCTAGGTTTTTATTCTTTTTTCCTCTACTTTTTTGATTTTAACTGTGAGCCAAAGCACAATGTTTTCTCCTTTAATTTATCACATACTTTGTTTGAGTTATTTGCCATGAACCAAATCCAAATATTTTCCTCCAACCAAAAGTATATTTTCTGAATATTATTTGTATTTTAAACTCAAAATAGTACATGAAACTCAAAATAGTTTCTAAATATGATAATTTGAGTAAGTATATATTGTTTAAAAAATAACAAATAAAATAGTTGGCCTTGAGTAATAAATTTCAAATACAATTGTATTCAATTAATCAAAATAAAAAAAAATAAAAATAATTGATATATGCATATTAATTAATTTGAATCTACGTTCCCATCTTTTTTCAAATGTATGAAACTTGAAAATATTTTTCATTTATTTATATTTTATTATTTGTATATTTTAGTTTATTTTCTATGTATAAAATGAATAAAATAATATCAGCCTAATATATATATATATATACCCAAAAAAACTAAAAACTAAGAATAAAAAATAAGGATAAAATAAAAATAAATAAAAAAGAGAGAAAATTAAAAAATATATAAATATAAGGAAAGAATAAAATTAAACAACAAGGACAACAGAGAATAAGAAAAAATAAGAAAAATAAAAATAAATAAATAAAGAAAATAAAAAGAGAAAAAAATAAATAAAAAATAGAGAAAATAAAATAAAGAACTAAAAAATAAAGACAAATTCAAAATCTTAAAAATAAGGCTAATAGAGAAAAATA
>CATIWK010378132.1:0-10361 GCA_949634005.1 Mallotus japonicus
AACGTGTTGTAGAATTAAGATTAAATTGCTTAGTTTGTTATAGAATTAAACTTGAAATACCAAATACCTTTACTTTATTTTAGTAGTATTTAATTAGAAGAAAAATATTTTATAGTAGAATGATTTTAAGAGAATTTAGAGAGAGTTTGGAGAGAATTTAGAGAACTATATATTTCTTTCTGCTACAATTTACATTAATGAATTTCAATCTCTTTATATAGAGATTTTCTTTCCACTATTTGAGAACTATTCTCTCACAAGCAATATATTGTTCATTCACAAGCAATATATTGTTCATTCACATTCATTGTTCCTAGATAACCTTATTTTTTTGAACAATTAACAATAATTCTAATACTTAAAAGACAATTTTATATAAAAGAAAAAAAACAACACAAGTTAATAAAGTATAAGATGATGAATTTCTATTTGATCGTGTCTTGTTGACATTTCATAAATAAAGTAAATACATGAAGAAGGTAAATATTAATTCACGAGAGGCCCTTCTGCCATGAGCGCGACTTGTGCGCCATCGCGGGTAAGTACTCGATAACCCATTGAAAACCCAAGCTACTTGATAACCATTTCTCACTCCCTTCTATTTCTAATCTCTTTTTTTTGTATTTGAATATTTGAATGATGGATTATATAGCCATGTTTGGCTAAGTACTTTATTGTTGTTGGGATTTTGAGACCCATTTGATTTAATGTTAATTTGATGGTTGTTATTGTCTCTTTTATGCATATTCTGTTTGTTAATCTTATTGAATATTGTATTGTGGTCAGATATAACTCTAGTTTAGATCTATGCAATGAGAATTGGTAGATCTAATAAACCCACAAGCATAAGTTAGATTGATTAAATATCTTGAGAAAGCTTAATCTTATCTAATTCTCTTTTGGGTTTTGCCTAATACCTTGCATGCTTGATGTTGGTTTATATTCATAGTGATGATAAGAAATAAGCTATGTTTATGAATCTCAATTGATTGATGCTTGTCGAGTTGAGTAGCTATTTGAGAAAGAGTACTCAATGATTATTGAAAAACCTGAGATATGCATTGAGAGTTGATTTATTCTATCAAATTAACTTAATGAAAATGTGGTGTTTAATCTCCCAACAACATGTCTTCCCATTGATTTATTTCCTTTATTGATTTTATTAGTAATTGCTTGATTTATATTTCTTTGTTTATTTGTTAATTAATTTTTCATTTGTTTTTGTTCAGATCATATTTGCAATCTCTAAACAATTACAATTAAGACTAATAGGTGCTTAGTATCAATTCTCGTGGGAACGATACTTTATGCATTACTTTATTACTTGTCAACCCGTGCACTTGCAATAAGGTTATCAACACTAATGCAATATAATTTAATGGAGATATAATAATAAGGATGAGAGGATTTTGATTTAAATATAATTTAATGGATGACATAATCATTTATGATAATATTATTTTAATTAGACTATAATATAATAGTTTAGATATAATAGAATTCTACCTCGGGTTTTAAGTTTTAAAAGAGTTTATGTTACAATCAAATAATGATTTTTTAAATTTTTTTAAGAAAAAAATAGAATTTTTGAAAATATTACACATAAGGTTTTAAGGGTGAATACTCAAATATAAGATAAGACATTTGTCAAAATTTTGCATTAATGATTTTGGAGCTTAGCATTTAATATATATTAGTTGTCAATTCCACGAAATAAATAAATTAATTAAATAGAATAATAACTTAATAAATTAAAAATAAAATATATCATATTAATTTTATTTTCTTCAATTTTTGTTACCGTAATTTTTTAGTTATAATAAGATTAGTTTTAAAATTATTAGATTAGTATTAGAGTGTATATAGTAGTGTTTTAGTTGGAAAATAATACTAAATAATTATTAAATTTTTTATATTTTTTTTAAAAGGGAAACCCACCAATTCTATCCTAAATTTTGAACCAATTATCAATTGAACCCTACTTTAAAAGTCATTGCAATTTGCTCCTTCAACTTTATATATTGTGTTAATTCTATCCAATTTTATTTGAAGCACCTAATTGTATTTTTAAAAATTACTTTTAGATCCCTATAAAATAAATTTGACATTTATTAAATTTTTTATCCTCTTTTTCCTATAAGAAAAAATAAAATGTAAGAAAGTGTTTTTAAATTCTAATTTTGTCACTCTTGACATAAATTTAAAAATTAATTTCTAATTTTTTTCATAAATTTTTAATTTTTCACTAAAAATTCTTAAATTTTAACTATTTTAAAATTTACTTCTCAACTTTCAACCACATTATTTAGAAATTTTCCTAATAGAGGTTAAACCAAAAAATTATTAGAGAAAAAAAAAAGAGAATTTTAAGATACTAAAAATATTAGTCAAGAATTAAAAAAATTATTTAATTTTTCTGAAAAATGTGAAAAAATTTAAAAAATTAGAATTTTATTATTTATTTATAGTGATAGTTAAAAGTGTTTACTTTATTGATTTCTAATTTTTTATTATTAGTCTATATAATGAGTTGATTCGCAAGTTATCACTTTTTTCTTAATATTTTTAATTGATACGTAAAAAGTTAAAATTTTATGTAAAAATTTAAAATTTAATTTTTAAATTTATTTCAAAATTAGAAAAATTAAAACTTGAAAATATTTTTCAAATTTTATTTTCTTAAAAAAGAAGAAAAAAATTGAATAAGTGTCAAATTTATTTTATAGGGATCTAATAGTAATTTTTAAAAGTACAATTAGACCCTTCAAATAAAATTGGATAGAATTGACACAATTTATAAAGTTGAAGGAGCAAATTGAAATGACTTTTAAAGTTGAATTTAATTGATAATTGGTCTCAAGTTGAGGATAAAAATATCATTTTCCCTTTTTAAAAAAATAAAAATTTTAATGGTTTGAAAAAATTAAAAATTTTAAAGGTTTGAAAAAAATACTTGAGTCATGATTTAAGGTAGAAAAATATGTAGTATATAAATATTTTTAGAATTTGAGTAGTATTAAGGTACGTATAATAGTATTTTAGTTAAAAAATAATACTAAATAAATATGATAAATATTTTATTTTTAATAAAAATTAGGATTTTTAATGGTTTGACAAATTAAGTTTGTAATAACCCGAATTTGTGTGGTTATTAATATTAATATTTTATTATTATTATTATTTTATTGTTACTATTATTGTCTTTACTATTATAATTATTATTGATATTGCTATTGATATTATTATTATTTTATTTTTACTATTATTGTCTTTACTATTATAATTATTATTGATATTGCTATTAATATTATTATTATTTTATTGTTACTATTATTGTCTTTACTATTATAATTATTATTAATATTGATATTATTATTATTATATTGTTACTATTATTGTCTTTACTATTATAATTATTATTGATATTGACATTATTATTATTGTTCTTATTATTATTATTATTATATATAAGTCAAAGTGAAAAGAAGCACGTGGGATCATTGAAAGTGATATGTGGATGTGTATATGAAAGAGGCATCTGCGAGAATCAATTTCTTCAGGAAAAATATCTAGTTTAGTCCCTTTATTTTTTCTCTTTTTTCTCTTCTCCGTTAACCACCCAAACGACCTCTGATTAACACCAAATTTGAACCGTAACTTCTTCTCATCCTCTTCTACACTTTGGTAGCTTTTGTTTTATGGGAAATCGCTCAGAATAGTATGGTTTAGCTAAAAAAATTAGTCGACCACTATTTCACCTTTCGGAACTGTCTGGTGACTTTCAGACACGGAGATTGCTACCAGTGTGTTCCTCTCATCACTAGGATTCCATAGAGACCAACCACGCATCCCGATATTGTCGTTGGTGCTTCATCGGAGCTTGATCGGTAAATTTCTATTTTTCTCCTGATCTATAAATCTGACTATTGATTTAAAAGTTTGAGCATGTTTTTAGATTCCTGAAAGTGTTGTGAGTGTATAGATGTATCTGTTTCGAGCAAAGGATGTTTTTCATGAATAGTAATTTCAGCATTGAATAGTGATTCCGATGATGAATAGTAATTCCGACAGCTCGGTTAACGCTTAGCTTTCGGGAACCGCCAGTAAATATTAGAATGAAAGAATGGTTGTGGCTGGTAGCTCGATGGAAGGTTAGATTTCGGGAACCGGTAGTCTTTGGATAAATAAGTGAGCCTAATGGCTTTTAGATTGGTGGTTTAGGGTTCTACCATAATTTTTCCAATTTAAGAATTTTAAATAAAAGGTTATCTTATTTCAAGGGTGTTTATGAGATTTATAAAAATTATTTTGGCAAACTAATGAGTTTAAATATAAGTATTATATTTCCATAAAATATGTTAATAAAAGAAGGTTTTCGAAATAGCATGCATTTCTTTATATTAGCTTACTCAGTGAGGTCTGACTCCCCTCAACTATTTTTACTAGGATCTCACAGTCAGACTAATACTTCTCATCGTCTGCGCCGGGTTTCTTCTTCTCCGGCTATTTTATGTAGGTCCTGTTTATGTTTATTGTCTTATGTTTGTACTCTAGACACCGCAATAGTAGTTTGGGTATTGAATAATATGTATTTGAAATTTAAATGGTTTATTATGGATATGTATTATTTATGGTGAGCATATGATGAAAGTGGATTTGATGTTGATTTTTGTGTTGTGGTGAAGTTATGGTGGTTAGTATTATTGTGAAAATTTTATTAGGCTTACTATGGGTTTCGAAAGTTTTACACTTTCCCATTCCCTAGTGTCGGTCATGTACCCCTAGGGTTCGGGTCGTGACAAAGTTGGTATCAGAGCTTATGGTTGATTTTCTACTATTTTGGTCATTGATGTCTACCTTTTCTTAGGAACACTGTGGTGATTAGGATGATAGTTGTCATTGGTGTCATCATTGCATTTAGAGTTCGGGGTGTATGTTAGCGTCTTTGTTATATCTTGAACCTTGTTTTTACATCTTTTTAAAATGAGGCGAAAGTGAATTGCTCATACTGCAGAGACAGTATATAATGATAAGAAGTCCTTTCAAGATGAAGTTCCAATTCTAGTTCAAGCCCTTACTCCACCTGTCTGGCATAGGAGTAGGCCAGAGACAATTATGGCTCAGATGCCAGAGTGTCTATCGCAAGTGGAGAAGGCAGCTTTGAAACTAGAACTTGCAGCAATTATTGCTAGAGTAGCAAGAATTAATGAAGGCTTGGTAGCATTTAACCAAGCATGACAATTTTTTAGCAGACACTTTAATAGGGGAATTAGGAGATGTTTGATGTTGATTCATCATTTTTATACTCTATGATGGGTAGAGATCATTTTAATGGAACAAGAGATGCTTTGGATTTTATCAACATAATTGAGTTACGAACAAGGATAAGATATACAGATTATCATAGGATAATGAGTGTGAAGTTATCAGTCTATACTGCAGTACAAGATTGGTTTATATAATCAATCTAGCTATATATAACTACTATGACATGTTAGAGTTTAAAGAGTGATCTTTGAGATACTTTTGCCTGCCTTTGATGAAGAAAAATTATGGATTGTAGTGGTTGCAGATACTCTTCCAATCTGTTATCTTGATGCTAGAATTTTAATTGATCCTAGTGCATCTCATTCCTTTATGTCACCTGCATTTTGCTTCAAGAATGGGATGACAATCATCCAAGTTATTAATTTCATTATCTATAGCAACTCCTCTCAGTGATGAGTTAGAAACAGATATAGTCTTTTCATCTTGTCTGGTGTTGGTGGAAGGTAGAGAACTGTTGGCAAATTTAGTTTTATTGAATGTGATGGATTTTGATGTGATTTTGGGAATGGATTGGTTAGCACAGTACTATACTACTTTAGACTGTCGTGAGAAAGAAGTGATTTTCAGAATTCCGAACGATACGAAATTCCGATTCAAAGGTGACAAGAGTTTAATGCCTCAGAATCTTATTTCTGTAATCACAGCTAGAAGGATCCTTAGAAGGGGGTGTCAAGGCTATTTAGCTATGGTTAGAGATACTAAAGCAAATAAAGGAGCAAATGAGAATGTGGCGGTTGTGTGTGATTTTTCTGATGTCTTTCTTCAAGAATTACCAGGATTGCCACTAAAAAGAGAGATATAATTCTGTATTGATGTTATACCTGGTACATATCCTATCTCTATGCCACCTTATAGGATGACGCTTGCAGAGTTGAAAGAGCTTAAGGAGCAATTAGAAGAGTTGCTTGATAAGGGTTTCATTAGACCCAGTACATCTTCTTGGGGCGCACCAGTATTATTTGTGAAGAAGAAAGATGGTAGTCAATACCATCGACTTTGTATCGACTACAGACAGTTGAACAAAGTCACCATCAAGAACAAGTATCCTCTTCCAAGGATCGATGATTTGTTTGATCAACTTCAAGGAGCTCGATGTTTCTCTAATATTGACTTGAGGTCAGGATATCATTAGTTGAGAATTAGAAGTGGAGATATACCCAAGACTGCATTTCAGATAAAATATGGCCACTATGAATTTTTAGTGATGTCCTTTAGGTTGACTAATGCCCCAACAGCATTCATGGACTTGATGAATCAGGTGTTTAGGCCATTATTGGACCGATATGTGATAGTATTTATTGATGATATCTTGGTGTATTCTAAGAGTGAAGAGGAGCATGCTATGCATTTAAGGATGGTGCTCCAGACTTTGAGAGAGCGCCAGCTGTATGCCAAATTCTCTAAATGTGAGTTTTGGTTAGATCAAGTGGCATTCTTGGGCCATATGGTATCCAAAGATGGCAAACAAGTAGATCCTAAAAAAGATTAAAGCCATTACAGAATGGTCGAGACCCACAACAGTCACTAAGGTAAGGAGTTTTCTGGGTTTAGCTGGCTACTATAGGAGATTTGTGAAGGATTTCTCCAAGATAACCGCACCTCTAACAAGGTTAACTCAGAAAAATGCTAAATTTGTGTGGATAGAAAAATGTGAAGAACACTTTTAGATGCTTAAGGATAGATTAACTTCAGCTCCAATGTTGACTTTGCCTTCAAGAAATGAAGGGTATATAATGTATTGTGATGCTTCTCGAGTAGGATTGGGTTGTGTATTAATGCATAATGGGAGAGTAGTTGATTATGCTTTACGACAGTTAAAGAAGCATGAACAGAACTATTCTACTCATGATTTGGAAATGACAGCAGTGGTATTTGCATTGAAGATTTGGAGGCATTACTTGTATGGTGTAACTTGTGAAATATACACTGACCACAAGAGCTTGAAGTATATTTTCCAGTAGAGAGATTTGAACTTGAGACAAAGGAGATGGATGGAATTTTTGAAAGACTATGATTGCTCAATTCTTTACCATTCAGGTAAGGCTAACGTGGTAGCTGATGCATTAAGTAGAAAGTCGGCAAGAAGTCTTGCTCACATTAGCTTGGAAAGGAGGCCAATCATTAAAGAGATGCATGAACTGATTGATCAGGGATTACAGTGGAAGGTAACAAAGAAATGTCTTTTAGCTCAATTCAAAGTACGATCAATGTACTTGGATAGAGTTAAGGAGGCTCAAAGAAGGGACTCCCAATTATAAAAGATAATGTCAAAGGTACAACAAGGCCAATCTAGAGATTTTGTTGTTAACAGTGAGGGTGTACTGCGTTTGGGTACTAGATTGTGTGTGCCAGATGTAGATGAGTTGAGAAACGAGATTATGGAAGAGGCACATTTTTCTGCTTATAGTGTTCACCCAGGTTCTACCAAGATATATCATGATTTGAAAGATACATATTGGTGGAACGGGATGAAGAGAGACATTACAGAATTTGTATCCAAATGCCTAACATGCCAGCAAGTGAAATTAGAACATCAGAGGCCCTCGAGATTGCTACAACAGTTACCCATTCTTGAGTGGAAGTGGAACATGATTGTGATGGACTTTTGTTTCTGGATTGCCTCGCACATCAAGTGGCTATGATGCCATTTGGGTGATAGTTGATAGACTAACTAAGTCAGCTCACTTTTTGCCAATTAAGAAGATATACTTTACTGACAGGTTAGTAAAGTTGTACATTAATAGAATTATTTGCCTCCATAGGGTACCAAAAAGTATAGTGTCTGATAGAGGAACCACTTTTACTTCAGTCTTTTGGCAAGAATTGCATGAGGCCTTAAGTACGAGACTTGACTTCAGTATGGCATTTCATCCTCAAATGGATGGCCAGTCAAAAAGGACCATCCAAACACTAGAAGATATGCTGAGAATGTATGTGATAGACTTTGGTGGACAATGGGATTTGCACTTGCCTTTGATTGAATTTGCATATAACAACAGTTATCATGCAAGTATTGAGATGGCTCCATATAAAGCCCCATATGGAAGAAAGTGTAGATCAACTTTGTGTTGGAAAATTGGTGAGAGCCAATTAACAGGCCCAGAATTGGTGCAAGTGACTTCAGAAAAGATTCTTGTCATTCAACAGAAGTTGAAGACAACTTTTAGTCAACAGAAAAGCTACGCTGATCCAAAAAGGAATGATGTATCATTTTCTATTGGAGATATGATGTTTCTTAAGGTGTCTCCAATGAAGGGAGTAATGAGATTTGGTAAGAAGGGTAAATTAGCTCCTAGATATATCGGACCCTTTGAAATTCGTTCAAAGGTAGGTGATGTGGCTTACAGACTGGTATTGCCGCCAGAGTTATCATGGATTCATCCAATATTTCATGTCTCTATGTTGAGAAAGTACATCTCCGATCCTTCACATGTTCTTCAACCACAGACAGTGGAGCTCAGTGAAGATTTATCTTATAAAGAGTATCCTGTGGCGATTGTAGACCGTCAAGTTCGTCAACTACGTACTAAAGAAATTCCAATGATTAAAGTGTTGTGGAGCAACCATACAGTAGAGGACTGTACATGGGAGACAGAAATAGATATGCATAGTCGATACCCCTACTTGTTTCCATATTGATAAAAATTCGATGATGAATTTTCTTAAGGGGGGAAGAATGTAATAACCCGAATTTGTATGGTTATTAATATTAATATTTTATTATTATTATTATTTTATTGTTACTATTATTGTCTTTACTATTATAATTATTATTGATATTGATATTATTATTATTTTATTGTTACTATTATTATTATAATTATTATTGATATTGACATTATTATTATTATTATTATTATTATTATTATTATTATTATTATATAAGTCAAAGTGAAAAGAAGCACGTGGGATCATTGATATGTGGATGTGTATATGAAGGAGGCGCCTGCGTAGGAGAAGAGAATTGATTTCTTAAGGAAAAATATCTAGTTTAGTCCCTATATTTTTTCTCTTCTTTCTCTTCTCCGTTAACCACCCAAACGACCTCCGATTAACACCAAATTTGAATCGTAGCTTCTTCGCATCCTCTTTTACACTTTGGCAGCTTTTGTTTTATAGGAAATGGCTCAGAATAGTGTGGTTTAGCTAAAAAAATCAGTCGACCACTTTTTCACCATTCAGAACTGTTCTAGTGACTTTCAGACACAGAGATTGCTACCAGTGTGTTCCTCTCATCCCGGTGTTGTCTTTGGTACTTCATCGAAGCTTAATCAGTAAATTTCTATTTTTCACCTGATCTATAAATCCGATTGTTGATTTAAAAGTTTGAGCATATTTTTAGATTCCCGAAAGTGTTGTGAGTGTATAGATGTATCTGTTTCGAGCAAAAGATATTTTTCATGAATAGTAATTCCGACATTGAATAGTGATTCCGGCAGGGATAGTGACCACCTGGAAAATTGTGATTTTATTTTTAATAAATAGTATAAATTACGAGGATTAATTTTTGTAACTTGAGCTAGGTCTAATTCATCACAGATTTTGAGATAAAAATCCCGGAAGTATTTTTGTGGAAATTTCTTAATTTCCATTTAAATTGTTTTAGCTTACCAAAATAATTTCTAGCAGCCTCAAATGTCATATTTAGGATATTTCCAAATTAATTTTATTAATTCCTTGATTTTATAAATTTTTCAAAATTTTAGAAAATTATTTTGAATTTATTTGACATATATATGTAAGCATGTTTTAAATAAATATATTTTATTATAGAGAATATCGGAGCGGGAACATTGGAGACTAGGCAGACGAGAATCCGTTAGCCGACTCGCTCCATTTGTAAGTTAATATTTTGAAGTGTATGTTTGGTATTTAAAAGTATTGAATTTTAGATATTATTTGTGTTTTGAATATTATCAAGGTTACAATGTCATTAATATTGTTTATATGAAGATTTATGGTAAGATATTATTCCGGAGGATAAACAAGAATATTTTATTGTTATTGTTATTTAATTTATTGCATATTATTTA
>CATIWK010378170.1:0-12805 GCA_949634005.1 Mallotus japonicus
ACATGTGCAATCAAATTATGCATACAACATAGATTATTCCAAACGCACATTATGGCAACCATCAAATATTTTTTGAAATCCAAAAAAGCAAAGCAACGTGACAAAACATGCGCAGTCCAAATAAGGTAATGAATTTTAAAAACAAAATTTCAAAATCCAAGTAAAACAACATCCTCACACAAAGGGAGCAAAGTCTATTTCTTAAAAAAATAGAAAACATACGTCAAGAGCAACACAGACATAATTAGGGTAGCAAGAAACAATACCCTTAAGAAAAATGAGGGCATCGATCCAAAGATTAGAAACATCCCATTAAGTAAAAGGCAAGAGCATGTGGGAATTAAAATAGTTGTTCAAAACAACAACTATAAAGAAAGCAGAAAAAAAACTAAAAAAAGGACTAAAAAATATTTTTTTTATATGAAGAAATTAATCTGAAAATACAAAAGCACACCAAACATGCAAGCCATTCAAACACCAGATGTGCAAAATATGATAAGGATTAAGAATGCAGAATGGAAAATATGAATGCAAAAATAATTGGGCATAAAAATGAAGGGAATTCTAGAAATCAGAGCTTAAACGGACCCTCAATGGTTAAAGACAACTAAGATGACAAAATTTTGAAAAACACATAACATATGTAAAAAACTTTAGGCACCACAAACATACTTATCCAAACATCAACATCAAGGGAATCTTATGCACATTAAACATGCAGAACCTTGAGCCAAACACAGAAAATGGAAAATAAATCAAAGACCAAAGACATGCAAATAGCAAGAGCAAATAAAAACATAAAAATTTAAAGGCAGGCATAAAGGATATCGTGAACATCATAAAGCCAAGCCTCCCAGTTCATTTTTTCTTCCAAAAAAATCCCGATGAAGTAAAGGAATCAGATATTCTTGAATACATGTCACATCCAGGCAAGAATTTTCTATTGTTTTGTCTAATGGGCGAGTGTGGAGTGACCGACAATACCAGGAGAAGAAAAGCATTAAATCCATTATAGAATATTTAGGCAAACAAAAAAAAACTAAATCAAGACCCGTTTTAATCAGGATGTGAAAACAAAAGGGTCCAGTAAAGAACACGGTGAGATAATTCTACAAAAAAGAAGTAAAAGATTTTTAAAAGGGGAAAAGAGATCGAGAGATGGAAGGTGACTGCGAAGGTGAACAAAAGATTATCAAAATCACTCATGTTAAACCTTACAGAAAATAAATTAAGATGAAACCAAGAAGAAAATAAGAGAGCAGAGAGGAGAAATGGAAAAGGCAGCTGTGATCAATGAAAATGAAAGAGAACAAAGGCTTATGTGATAGGGATAACAAAGGAGCAAAGTAATTTGACAAAAAAACCAAGTGAAACGGCAATGTTTTGTGGCATAGCATACAAAGGATCAATGGTTTCAGGGTAAAAAAAGACTAAAAAGGGTATAAAAATCAACGTATTTTTTGTGTGGAAGAGGCACAATTGGCACTGGTTGGGGGACGACGTCGTTTTGGGCACTGAGTTCTCATTGAATGCAATAAAGCTAGGAAGGAGAAAGGCGTGGCAAATAACGTAATTAGGTAACAAATCTGGGGGCAACAATTACACTACAGATGTACAGTGAAATTGTTGTTTGAGGTTTATACATTTATATAGATTTTATAGCATTGTTTGATTTGGTTAAAAGTTCAAGTATTTAAAAATCGATTTTATTAATTTGGTTAAAAATATTCATTTTAAACCGATCAAACTGAACTATGAGCACTTATAACAGTAGCACATATCCAAAATAAATAAATATTTTTTTTATTAATTAAATTAATTTCAAAATGAAAACTCAACAATAATATTATTTTTTATTTATAGAAAAATCGCATAATTTAGACAATTAATATACTATATCATAAAAGTAATCCTATGACAAACCAAAAAGAACTATCAGTTTTAAAATACTGAATGTGGGCAATTCCAAAAAAAAAAAATTTGAACCTAATAAAGTGCTTCATTAAACAGTAAAATGAGTATTATACAACCAGGTTTGTGGCAAGGTATTTATAGTAACTAGTTTAGCTAAACTATCAGCTAGGCTATTTCCTTGCCATATTACATATGAAAAAGGGCAGAACCCAATTTTTAGTCCCTTTACTTTTTTGAGTTTTTTTTTTCATTGAGTCCCTATCTTTTAATTTTGTTCTATTGGATCCATGTGCTTTTATTTTTTTTCATTGAGTCCTTATACTTTTGTTTATGCATTGAATCCTTTTGTCAAAATTTTAGTTCCTATATTTAATACTATATCCAATTAAGTCCTTACAAAATATATAATTGAATCCCTATATTTTTAAATTATAATACTTAAATCCTTACAATTTTTATTTTTAGTCAGTTAAATCTTTATTTTCAAATTTTTTAAGTTAATTGTTAAAATCCTAAAATGCATATTATTTTATTTTTTTATCTAGTTAAAAACATAGATTATCAATTTCTAATAAATTGCTATTGATAAAAATGTGTATGATTTTTAAAAATACAAATTTAATTTAAATATATAAATGACAAACATTTTTTATATTTTTTATTCAAAAATATTTTAGCTAGTTATTAGTATTTGTATATAAAATCAATAAATTTGTGATTTCACTAATTTAAAATTCTAATTAAATATGTAACTAATACAACTTTTGAACATATGATAAATTTAAATTGTAGATCATCATTAATTAAAGTATAAAGGTTTAATAAATAAATATTATATTAACCAAATTTTTTTATTAGCCAATTTTTTTATAATTCATTTGACCTTAAAGCTAAAATAATTCATGCACATAATTAAGATACAAATGCTTTTATTTATTAAATTTATCTATCAATTAGCAAACACAAGAAAATATTTATAACATTATTTAATATTTTTATAAGTAAATGACTTATATAGAAGTTTTAATTCACCAAATTAAAAGTGTCAAATTATAATTCAATGACTTAAAGGTAAATTAGATATGAAAATAATGAGAAAAATAATGATTTAGATTCTTAATAGTTTTATTAGGTTGCTTTAGTAAAAAAAATTAATGAAATTATAAATTTATTAATTAGATAAATAAATGATGATGACTAATTAAAATATTTTATATCAAAATAAATAAAAAATATTTATCATATATATTTAATTTGGATGTCTATTATACATATTTTTAAAATATTTTTTAAGATTATATATATCTTTTTATTAATAGAAATTTATTATAAATAAATGACCTATATTTTAACTATATGAGAAAAAATTAATGAAAAAATATATATTTTAAGATAATGATTAAGATTAAAAAAAAGTCAAAAATAAGGATTTAACTGACTAAAAATGAAACTTTTGAGGGTTTATTTAGTACAATTTAAAAATATAGGGAGTCAATTATATATTTTACAAGGACTTAATTAGATATAATGTTGAAATATAGGAATTTAAAATTTGACAAAGGGATTCAATGTATAAAAAAAATAAAAGTATAAGGATTTAATGAAGAACAAATAAAAGCATATGGATCCAATAGAACAAAATTGAAAGATAGGAACTCAATGAAAAAACTTGAAAAGCAAAGGGACCAAAAATTGGGTTTTGTCCATAAAAAACAGCAGTATCGAAGTACTACAACTTTAACTTAATACTATTATCAATAGAAAGGATTTCCCAATCTGCAATTTTAGCAAAAGAAAGGGCAGAATATAAAATACGAGAATCTGTTTGAAAAATACATCTCTTGATTCCTTGATCCACAGTTAGGTCCAGTCTCTACTTTTGCTACCACAATTAAATTCGACTTTTTAACAATGACCACACCCAAAATAAAACTTGCTTCTTCACCTCTTCTCTTTTGTCCCCTGGAAGAAATGAAACATTAATATTAAAATTATTCACACCATGTGGAGGAAGGCTCCAAAAATACTCATCACTATTTATAGTTTGAGCTTGAATTAGTTCAATACTACTCACATTGTTAGCATCACAATGTTCATGTAGATTATTAATTAGCAATGATAAAGCCTCTTCAGGATTTGAATCCCATCCAACAAAAACCTTTAGATTTCTACCTTTCCAAATAAACCAACCTAAATATATTATATATGCAATGTCCTGGAAAATGAATTGTAACAGTTCTAAGAACTATTATTAACATTCATAGGAATATACGATAAAGAAACCAAATCAAGTAACGTATTCATGTTCACAATTAAAAAGAGAACTAAACCTATAAAATCAGGAGCATTATATTATGTTCACAATTAAAAAGAGAACCAAACCAATAGGATCAGGAGCATTATCTTTTTACACATGACCCATGGGAACCTAGTACCAAGTTTAATTGTCATATCAGTTGCCCATTCTATGTAATCTTTATCTGGTGCAGTAGTCTCCTACTCAACTGGTCCAAATTCATTTTCTATGTGTTTAAAATAACCAAAGGAAAAAAAAAGATATTTAAGCTACTTTCATTTAACAATGGGCCAAATCAAAGAAATATATAGTATCAAATCAATAAATAATTACAACTCATTTTTAGAATGATGATAAATCTGATTGGGATAATATTCTTCATCCATTTAAAGAAAACAGTTTATTGTATTATTTAACTATTTAAGCATCAACTTTTGTTGGGTAATAGACTAATTAAAGAGACAATAGAGAAATATAACAAGAAAAATCACAATTTTTTTTATGCTTACTTGAGAAAGAATTATTAGACTACCTTAATTTCCAAACAATTTTTTTGACTTCATCATGCTAACAATTTTTCACAAAATTTTTGCACTGTTGCCTTCATTGTAATTATTCAAAGATCATGTGATTATATGAGATTGGCAAATTTAATTGGTGAAAACAAAGATTTTTTTTTAAATGGCAAGGAAGATACCTTGAAAGGGTCATATTCTATTCTAAATCAACACCAGGAACATATTTTAGCCATAGAGAAAAATCCCTCAATCAGATACAGAGCAAGAATCAGAGCATATGAGCAAAAATTGTGTAGCAAAAAAAATAATAAATGATTCAAAGCACATGGCAAGAATTTTTAAAATAATTATTATTATCAAAGTTCCACTCTATGCAAAATATAAGGCCCAATCCTTAAACAAACATAAAATCTTGAAGATGACCCTTTCAAGGAAAAATATTCTCCCTTTCTGTAGTAGCTTTAATACATATTTTATAGGTGTCTTCTCTTAATTTATCCTGATAAGGAGAAAAAACGGTTGATTCATACGTCCTTTTAACTGGGATCATTGGTACTTTGTCCTTAAACTCATTTCCTATAAGAAATTCTCTTATTAGAAAACCAGGCAATGAATTAGATGCTCCATTAATAAATTTAATATCAAAATCAAAAACAGATAAGATAGCCTGCCATCTAGCAAAAATTTATTTTAAGGCTATATTTTTTACGTCTTTTAAAATTATTTCCTTAACAGATTTACAGTCTACTCTTATAAGGAATTTTTATTTAATAAGTTAGATTCAAATTTTTAGACACATAAGACAGTGGATAAAATTTCTTTTTTAACTGTAGAGTAATGAACCCTAGGTCCAGTCCATGTTCCTGAGGTGAATCTAACTAATTGTTCTTTTTCATGAATTCTTTGTTTAAGAATTCCTCCATATCCTTTCTCAGAGGCATCAGTCTCAACTATTTTAAATGCATCTGGATGTGGAAGGGCTAGACAAGGAAGCTCCTTAGCTTTAAGTTTAATTTTTTTAAACGGCTTTAGTGTGTTCCTCAGACCATTTTGGAGGAATCTTTTTAAGTCTTTCAAATGAAGGGCTTAACATCTCCAGCTAGTTCTTTATAAAAATCGACAATATAATTTAAGCTTCCTGAAAACCTTTGAAGCTGGGTTTTATCTCTTATTTCATCGGGAAATTTGTTAGCAAATTCAATAGCCCTTTCAATTGGGACTATTGTTCCTTGCTCTATATGATGTCCCAAGAACCTAACTTTAGTTTGACAACTTTATTTTCTTGGCTAACACCACTAGATCAGCTCTTCTAACAATTTTTAAAAAAATACTTAGATGCTTGAAGTGTTGATTTAACTTAAATTTCATCAATATAAACTATTGTAAATGCTGAATAAGCATTGAAAATATCATTAATTATTTTTTGGGGCATTTTTAAGCCCAAATGACATGACATTCTATTCGTAATGTTTGAATGGAGCCATTTTATAATGATCCTTTTCTTCTATATGGATTTACCAATATCCAGACTTCATATAAAATTTGAAAAGACTACGACATTATAAAGCCTATTTAATAGATCTTTTTTATTAGGTAATGGATACCTAATCCATCTTAAGGCTTTATTTAACGGCTTGTAATTAATAACCAATCTAGGTACTCCTCTTTCCAATTCAACTGCATTTTCAACATAAAACGCTAGGCAACTCCATGGACTTTGGCTTTCTCTTATAAGTCCCTTTATTTTTAATTCATCAAATTCCCTTTTGTTAATTTCTAGGTGCCTAGCATTCATGGCTATTAGTCTTGCCTTAGTGGGTATTTTTCTTTCATCAAAATCAGGCTCATAAGGCAAACTAATTATATGCCTATGCCTATCCCAAAATGCATTCGGGATTTCTGCACAAACTTCCTTTTCTAGCATTAGTTGAACCTATTTTATCTTTTCTTTCACCATTGGTAACTACAACTGTTCATTTGTCCTCTTTAGGACTACTTCTTAATTTAAAGAAGTGAGGAACTTTGTTTTTAACTTTATTGATCTTTGTATAAGATCAATTTCTTTCAGCTTTTATTAAGATAAAAAGGAAAAGTGAATATCTCTTCCTTTAATGGTTGTAGTTATTCCAGCCTCAGATACTTCTGAAATAGGATATAACATATGTAGAAATGGATTTCCCAAAATGACTGGGTGCGATAACGCTTTTACCATTATAAATGCTATTCGAAAACATATTCCGTCATTACAAATAGCGGCATCTGACAGCTTATATTTCATTGATAATTTCACTTTATTTGCGGCAATTAATTCTTCCATTATATTGGAAAAATACTGAGAAGGAACTAGTCCTTCACTTATGCAATTTAAATCAGTGCTTGAATCTATTAAAGCTATTGTCTTAAAGAAGTATTCTTTATTTACGACAACAATTATGTAGGTATACCACTTGTATGTGATTACCTAATCAATCAAATTCATATATTGAAAATTGCCAATTTCATCTTCATTGGCAAAGCGTCTTTATCATCATCTTCTTTATTAAGTAGCTCTAAACATGCTACTTTTTCTTTTAATTCTTTTATTTCGACTTTTACCGAACTAACTTTAGCTCTTAGTTCACTTAAAGTTGGTTCTTTAATTTTTTTTTTTAGGATTATTAATTCTTTCCATGATCTCTTGTAGATTGTATGACTTTTCTATTTTTTCTATACTTTTCGTGTTTAATGGGTCGTCATCAAAAGGAGATGATTGCTTATATAGATTTACACATTTTTCTATTTGCTTCCTCTTGTTATTCGAGGCTTTTATTTGATCTATAAGATCTAAGACCATAGAGTCTTTTTTGGTTAAGACAAGTAACTCATTCATTGCATAGATTGATTTGTAATAATCACAATTTCCTTCATAATCTGATTTTTTATTTAGTGGTAAAGTTGAATCAGAGGAATTTTCTTCTGAGGTGTAGTCCACAGCATTAACCTCATAATCTTCTTCTTTAGAATCCATTTCATTTATAAATAGATTAATTAAAGATCGTTTAAGATCTTCATCAATCTTCATGGCTTGGATTCTTTGCTTCGCCTTGCACCTATTGGAGGAATGCCCCCAGTATGCCACATTTGTAACATATTACTATCTTCTTTGACCTTTTAGAGGACCTTTTCTTTTAGAACTTACTACCTTCTTCATCCTTCCTCTTGCCATTTTTGTGCTTCTTATAATAATAAGATCTATTTCTTTTAAATTCCTTTTTCTTTTTTCATGAATGTGTCACAAATAGGATTTTCGAAAAAAAAAAAAGAATGTGTCACGAATAAGGGCTGATACCCTATTTGTTCACAAAAATTTCCAAGAAGTTTCCTTCAGGTGGCCTTTTCTTCCTTCATTTGTCGATGAAGTTTCATTTTATTGCAAAGGGCCACTCCTTCGATAATAACTTCAGCTGTTAATTTGCCACAAGTATAGACATGATAAGGAATTAGTCCATCATTTTTGGATTTTATCCTTTCTCGCACCTTTCAGCAAATAAGGGTGGTAATCCGTCTAAAATTTTTTTTTTTCTAAAAGTCATTTTGATGATCTTCTCTAGTATAAATTATAGAGCAAAAAACGTCTTTGTACCACTTAAAATAAGACAAATCTGGATATCTTATATTCATTAGTTGCTCATGAGATTTGTCTAAATAAGACGTTGTTGCTCCTATAAAACCCCTATAGTGTATAATAGGGTATTTACCACATCTGAGACTTGATCTTGAATTATTTGAGATTGTTCGTTGGTTATGACCTCGATTTTAACAGCATTAAATATTTAGGCTTTGGCTTTTGGGAATAAGTAAAAATCCCATAAACCTTTAAGTTGGCCTGTGAAGCTGGCGTCAATAGCCTTTACTACAGTAGTATCATTATTGTTTCTTGCCTTTGAGGCATTGGCATACATGGTCATATAATGCAGCACATTTTTTATGTGATATTCAGATAGTCCATTAATATTCCATTCCATTATTGATGGTCCATCATAAGAAACATAATTGAATGAACTATCTTTATGTTGTAAATCTACCGACGATGTCCTTAGGTAGTATGGTTTAATTGGAATTGAGGAACTGTGTTTAGGATAGGTAATTTTATTTATTTGGCTTGGCTCTTTAGGAGGAGGAGCATTTGAAGCAAGAAACATAGCTTTTAGGTTGTTTATCAAGTTTTCTTCAAAGGATGATTCTTCTTTAACTTCTGAATAAGAATTTTTAAACTTTGCCTGCTCCTTTGTTGAGGGCGCTACATTCTTTCCTTTGTCTAATAAAGAAAGCCTTTTAATAAGCTTCACAATCATTTTTGAGTTTTCATTGGCAGTTAATTTAATATTCAATTATGTTTCCATTGGTTTAAACAAAATGAAATTTTTCAAAAGAGGCTGATGTGGAAGGTGTATCTTTTTTCTGCTCTATAGTTTTAAGAGTAGTTATTTGCAACTCAACTCTTTCTAACTGCTTTCCAATGGATTGAAGACTTAAATTTGAAAATTTATTTTGTTGAATTACAACATCCAAACTTCCTTCCTTTTTTATAAAAAGAACAAATGATTTCTCTATTTTCATCCACCTTGAAAAATAAGTCTGCTTGTGGCGGGTGGATACTTTTAATGACTTTTCCCTTAGTCGTGTAAAAATTTTGATAAGCAATTTCTAAAGTGGCTAAAAATTGCTCACAGCTAAAGATTTTCCTTTAATCTTAAAACAGTGTTTAAGAAATTCAGCAAAATTATTTTCTCCATCTTTAGTTTTATATAAACAGTATCTATTTTTCCATAGATTCTACTCTCTGTTACTAAAATAAGTAACAAATCATTTGTTAAATGGGTTTTCGTCTTCTGTAGATAATACCGCTAAATTTAAGCGATTTATACTTTCTTTGTCATAACCCCAATATAGAGGAAGGCCTGAAGGTCCTACTCCATCATATATATATATATATATATATATAATTTTGCAACTCACAAAAAATTAAGAAAAACAATTTTAATCTTCTATATATCATAATTATTTTATTATTATTTTGATTTATTTACATTATAGCTAATAATGTATGCATATTTTGTAATAATATTATAAATTAAATTTTTTCACTGATTAGTTATGTTTATTATTTATTTATTTAATCATTTTATATTTATTATTACTTTTTTTAGTTATATTCCTTTTAACTTTTAATAATTTATAGTATTTATGTTATAAATATATTTATTTAATTAATAATTTCATTATATTACATATTTAATAATAATATACGTAAGGAAAAAAATAGCAAGATAAAAGATGTCAAAGGCAAAAAATTTCCTAGATATTAGAATGCAGAAAGATTTAAAAAATTTTATCAATAGAACCAATTTAGAGGATTCAGAATAACCATTTAGTAATGTACCATTAAAGATGCTTAATATAAAGATCTAATCTTAGCAATAATAAAAAAAAAAGACACTATTTGCCCAAAAATTCTTCATTAATATAATATTCAAGTACAAATCAAGTAGATGTTACAATTCATCTATATAAGGCTCAGTTGGAGGACTACGAGAGGAAACCCCCTCGGTCATCCTAAGATGCTAAATTGGGCAGTAGTATCCAAAGCACACTGTCTTTTTGCTATACCAGCCAACTCTTTATAAGAGATCTTATACAAACTTAGAAAAGTCTAAATGTTCATATTGTTGAGTAAGAAGTCTTCGACATTCAAGTTCGAAGGCTTGAAAGAGCTCTTTGGCCACATTTGGAATGTCTTGAAATCTCTTTTTTGGCCTTCCTTCTCTTTACCCTTCAGTGGAATATATATTAATTATAAATAATTATTGTTTGCTCCCTCCATTTTATCATATTTTACTACTTACCTCCTTATTTGTGCCCAATAGCCCAATAGCCCACAAGCCCATAACTAATTAAAAACCAACCCATAAAAATATCTTAGGGAAAAAAGACACTTGAAGTTTTTGGAATTATCTGGTGCATTAATGAAATGGAAAAATCTAAAATTTCCATTACAAGCTCAAGAGCCTAAGGAACTGTGAAGCATTAATGAAGTGGAATTCTTTGGAATTTCTTGGAGAAGTAGCCTGCAAGCAAGGATGTTTATAAAAGCAAGGAGATACAAAGAAGGAGACACACACAATCATAATCAACAACACAACCAATTATCATCAATAATTTTAGTTAATCTTCAATTTAGCAATTTCAATATTTTCTTGATTTATTATTGTTCTATCTTGTTCAAGCTTTCATAATATCCTCAATACAAGTTTCTAGTTATAAAATCCAATCAATCACTCAAATTTTATATTCTCATCAAACTTGTCAAATTCATAAAATTTCTCATTGGATTCCAAACAAATTGTGGTGAAGGCGTTTAGGAATTCACAATTGTTCAAGAGAACTCAGGTTTTACTTTGAGGAAATATTCCTCTGGCACGCTCGCGCATTGAACTCGGTTCGTCTAAAAATTTGCCAATAATCTTTTGGCACGTACCAAAAATTAAAGCAACAATATTTTGACATACTCAGTGGAACACATTCCAACCATATGAACAAATTAATAAGTGAAAAAGAAATTTTTGAAGTTGGTTACTAGACCAACAATTCACCTATAAAAATAGGTGGTCTATGGAAATAAATTAATAAAGACTTGGTGCCTCAGAATCACTCTTGGATCAAGGCACCTCTTGGCTCTACATGCCAAAAATTTGAAACTATTGATACTATTAGTAAGGGCTTAAATGCTCATAATATTTTTGCAAAAAAGATGAAACAGATATAAGAATCAATATCATAGATGAACAATGCTTTCCAAAGCTCTATGCAAATTAATAATTCTCTCGATAGTACTGTTTAAAAAGCTCTATAGGAAATCGCAGGTTTGTTCGCCAAAATGAACAAACAATTTTTTAAACAATGGAGTTAAAGCTCTGTTCTAAAAGCAATAATTCAACATCAAGAGAAATCTGGACATTTATCTATTGATAAACCAAATTATAAAGGAGTCTAGATTCGTGATAATTATAGCAGGACAAATCTAGGCTTGGAGCCTAAGATTTATAATTAGGAGGTTGTTAAGCAAAGCAGAGGCCAGGGGGCAATATTTCTCATAAGGAATAAACAATTCCTCAAGGTCAGACACCAATTCCCCAGGGCCAAGAACTAATTCCCCGAGGACAAAAGCAAAAGAGGGGATAATATTTTACTTGAGGAACATTCAATTTCTCAAGGCTAAACACTAGTTCTTCAAGGCCAAATGTCGATTCATCACGCCGATTTGCTTTCCCCTCATCCCCCAAGGGTGGGAGTAAACCTGAATATAGAAAAGGAAGCAGTGCTTATAGAGGAAAATCCACTTTCCTTACTGGCATCAACCAATTCTATTAATGTGATTTTGAAAAAGAAAATCAGAGAGAAAGAGAAGGCAGTTCAGCCTTCCGACACGAATCCAAATAAGTTTAGAAATTATTGGAGGCCAGTTCCTCACATGAAATTTTTAGCACCAGAAAAAATGCCACCTGCTCTAAATTCCTTAAAAAATAACCACAAATTCAGGCCAAGGAAGGATGAAAGGCCTGCATCAAAATTCAATAATGAATTTATGGTGTTGCCACCTGCTCCACCAAACAAGTAGTGGCGTAGGGTGGTATATGAGAAGTTTCATCAGCCTTTAACTCATAAACATAAAAGGAGATTGCAGAGTGTTAAGTGTAATTTTACACTTGTTCTAGAATTGAATTTTAATGAATAATGAATAAATAGTTGGTAATAATTTAGAGGAATTTAGGGTTAAATTAGGTATTTGTTTAATTTAAATCTTCATTTTAGTTTCCTATTAATTTTGGTTAAATTAAGAGTTTTAATTGATATTAATAAATACTTCTTTATTTTTAAGGAAAATCTAGAAAGGGACTCCAAATTAATTAAGGACTGGTGCGGCGTGGGATGCGTCATGGCGTGCCTGTGCTCACGACCTGTACTGGAAGCTGAAATAATGCGGCAGGGCTTGAGACACGGGATGATGCAAGCCGTGCTCCAATCTGTGCAAACTAAA
>CATIWK010378176.1:0-12809 GCA_949634005.1 Mallotus japonicus
CTATCATCATTGTCGTCGTCCTCACTATCAACACTATGACCACCGCCACCACTAGGACTTGATCTTGATATTCCACCACTAGGACCTTCACTTCTATGTTGAGCTTGAGAAGTATTATCATCATTTTCTTCATCTATCCATATATTGTCTTATCTATCTAGTAATGGAGATTCTCTTTCTTTTATCCAAGGAGACAAATGATCATCTTCTTCAAAGATATAATCTAAATTAATTGGATTATAACTTTTTTCTAACTCTTTTTGACTCTTCCTAGTAGCATTTCTGATTTTAAGCCTCATATTGTAATGCATAAAAACAAGTGAATGCAACTTTTTTTATGTACTTAGAATCTTAGATCGGGTATTCAGGTTAAAAATTTGACCATATGTATTTATCTTTTTTTATGATTTGAATAAAAATATGAAAAAATTAGTCAATAAATAATAATTGCAATTGTCACGTTATTTCACAGTGAATATCGGTCGATAACGGCCTTTACCTTTATATCGCGGTTGTCGCGGCCGTTATTCTTCAATTTTTTTTCGCCGTTATTTATCAATGAAATCGGTCACGGCACCCTCAAAAACCTAGAAATAACGGTCGTCGCGTTATGTAACGGCCTTTATTTAAAACCACGTTAGAGACGCCATTTTGGAGGCTGCATGCTCCAGCGTTGCCGACCTTCAAATTTTATTGATCACGCGTCATTAAAGCAATCAATAAAATTTGTACTTTTGTGTATGCTTAAAGAAGAGTTCAACTGTACCAACATCGTTGTGAGCAATTGATAGAGATTGTTCTCGCTTAAATAAGGTCTCGGATTTGAGTTTTAATGTATGCAGCTGCATTAAATTAGTTGTTTGGAGGTCTTTGCCGCCCTTATAGTTCTACCTGGATCGAATTGGATTAGTCAGAATTCAGTGAGTTCTGAATATCGATGATTCATACTAAAAAAAAAAAGAAGAGTTCAACTGTTCAAACTCCAAAATTCTCAAAAACTTTTGTGATCTTGCATGATCTAACCTGAATAACATAGTATTTTCCTTGTATTAGTGCAGTGTTTGCCAATATGTTGACGGAAATTCAAGTGGGTATTTTAATTAGACTGCAAATTTACATTGTGTTACTTTGGCCAAATTCATAGTTTCACCCCTAAACTTTACACAATCACCTCTAGCACTTCTCAACTATTATTATGTTCTATTTAACCTTTAAACTTTTATTTCGAACCTATCTAATCTCTATGATATATAAAATTGACATATTTTATAAATCAATATTGATACAGACATAAGAAAAATTTATATAAACTAAAATGATGTTTAATTAAAGAAAAATATAATTAAAAATAAAAATTTTATAACTTTTATAATATTAATTTTTAATTTTATTTATATTATTTTGAAACTAATTTTAGCATTTTATGTATTTAAAATTATTTGAAATTAAATTTTTATTTATTTTGATATTGTATGAGTTAAATAGAATAAAAAAATATAAATTTAAAAATAAAAAAGGTTCAAAATAAAAGTTTAAAAATTGAATAGAAAATAATAAAAGTTAAAGAATGTCAGAAATTAATAGTGTAAAGTTCAAGAGTAAAACTATGCATTAAGCCATGTTTTTTTTCTTGCGAAATGCATTATTCCATGTTACTTTCCTATACTGCAAGGAAGTATATACTTTTTTTGCATTCGTTATCTGAATTGATACCAAACCCACAAGTCGGTCCATCTGCTATACAACTCCAACTCCAATATCCAATGTATTAACATTGTGCATAATCAGTGCAAGGGTTGAAATTTCACTATAACAATTGCCCGTGTCTATCACAGTTTTATCCATATGATACACTGTTGGCCTTGCCCTATGTATTTTTAATATGTTTGCCTTCCTAGAAAACTGAGGTCTGCCAGTTGCCAGTAATTTTTTTTTTTTTTTTTGGACAGGGAGCGGTTTAATTTTAATTAGGGATGTAAATGATTCCATTCGAAAAAAAACTCGTTTGAATTTGTATATTGAAACTCGTTTAATAAATGAGTCGAGCTCAAACTATATAAAACTCGCGAATAAACTCGAATAGAAACTTATGAACTAACTCGTAATTTTAATGTTTAATAATTTGATTTTAGATATATATATATATATAATATATAAATTTTTATTATGAAAAATATTTTAAAAAATATATTATTAGAATAAAATCATAATTTTTATAAAATTTATTATAATTTATTTTCAAATTTTAATTTATCATTTGTATTTTTTAAAATTTCTTTAAGCTCGTTCAAGCTCGCGAATAATTCATGAACATCAAGTGGCATAGCAAGTTCGGCTCGATTATAAACGAATCAAGTCCAAACTAATCAAAACTCGACTTGACTCGACTCGATTACACCCCTGATTTTAATCAAAGAAGGAAACTGTTTTTTTTTAAATAATGCAGAAAATTTAATTAAATTGAAAAAATAATAATTCATATTAACTTAAAATTCAAGTCCAAATGATCCAAGTGTCCATATTTGATTATTAATGCTCCTTTTGTTTGCGAAAAATATTTTATCTTTGGAAAATATTTTCTCTAATATTTTCTCTAAAAGATGTTTGACTGCAACATTAGAAAACAATTGAAAAATATCATCATTTGTGACTGATAACTCCGAATCATATCCTTGTCTTGTGAAACCTGCATCAATGAAGAAGCCGAACTTGCTATGCCACTTGATTAAGTGGCATAGCAAGTTCGAAGACGCTCCGAAGATTAAGTCAGTACTCGTATGAAGGAAATAATAATAAAGTAAGAAAAATAGAATAAAGTAGAATGGTGTTGGATGATGAGGTGATGAATGATGGCTTGATGTAGAATGTGTACAATATGAGAACATGAGAATGAATGATCTCTCCCCCATATGAGATGTATATACAGTGAGAGATTAGCTCAAACCCCTTAGGAATAGGATTCCTTGTAGTTGTAGGATTTGTGCCCCTTTGAGAATCTTTTCCCAAATAGGAACATTCTAATTAGACATTTTCCCTTTACTTGATGGGCAAGTGTCCTTGTTCAAATAGGAATATGAATGCGGGGTATCAGTGACATCAACACTTTTTTATTATTCAAATTATCTTTTTGCAATGGATCTAATGTATATTTTTTACAAATTATCTCGTTATAATAGACTTGATGTATTGATACAAAATCTATATGATAATTAATTTATACAAAAGAATGAAAGAAAAAAATAAAAAAAAGAAGGAGAGAAGGCAAAAAAAATAAGGAGAAAAATGAGAGAAGACAAAAAATATAAGGAGAAAATAAAAATAAAAAAGAGGAAAAAGAAAAAAGAAGGAGAGAAGGAAAAAAATAAGGATAAAATAAAAAAATAGTGGAGAAAAAATAAAGAGAAAATAAAAAAAAGAAAAAAAGAAGGGTAAAAACAAGAAATAAAAAAGGTGGGCATATTAGGTAAATTTCTCTTATTTTTAAACATTGAAAAATAATTTTTCATTCTTCATTTTCCCATTCTAAGAATGGAAAATTATTTTCCCTTATTTTGAAATTATTTTCCGTTGATTAGTTATTTATTTTTCTTTAACTTATGTTCTTTAATAATCCAAATACTGAAAAATAAAAAAAAAATATTTGGTGCAAAAAAAAACCTAAATATTTAATATAAGAGGGAGTGGTTCAAATTATTAAATATTTAATATATAACTAAATGACTTAAGTGTCCATCTTTGATTATTAAATATTTCATATGTAAGATTATTTTATAGGCCCATAAGCCCTTATTAAATTTTCAAATATTTAATTATAAAAACACCTGCGTGTCTCTTCTTAAAAACAATATAAGATTTATATGTCTCTTCTTATTACTAACTATTCTAACATTTACTTAAAAATGAACACCATATTAGTGAGTCCCACCAACATTGTGATCTAAGGAAATTGTTTAGTTGGGAATTTAAACTTATATTAGAACCTTACACTAAACATGAATTGAAAGACCGACTAAAAAAAAAAACATGGATTGAAAGGAATATAAAAGAAAGGGAAGGGAATAGGAGGAGAATTAGATTTTGTATTATTTCTCTTTCTTTACCTTTATTAATTAATTTTAAGTTATCAAATACAACAATATCTATAATTTTTATTCTCTTCCCCTCTTTTTCCTTCCCATCCCTTCTCTTCCTTTTAAAAAATTTTTCCTTTAGTTGCCGTCTTAAGGTTTTTGGGCCTCAATTTAGGCCAATTACTCTAAGTCTGGCTGGCGCAAGTTACGGATAAATAATTCAATCAAAATATTAAAAATGCACGATAAATTAGAATGGTCACTCAATTTCCACAAAAAAAAAAAATATGGAATAGTGATTCATGGGTCTTCTGTATTGGATGTCACTCAGCTCTGGGCTCAAAAGTCAACATGTTTCTTTATATATGATATATATATATATTTTTTTTAACTCAATACGCATCTGTTAATTGCTCATTGTAAGAGTAAGGCATTTCACTACATAGCTACAATCCCAGTGTCGACCTCAAATAATTAAATATTCTTAGTACCAATGAGCTTCTAACTCATTTTTATTTCTGTGAAGTTCATTATTTTTATGTTGCCGTGAGGTTTCGTAGAGATTTTAACTCATAAATGTTTAATGTAAATAATAAAGCTGACTTCACTTTCAAAGTAGTCCGAGATAGAGAAATCTAGGTAGCCAAATACTCACTTTTGCGACAAAATACCGCAAAGTGAGAAAGAGAGAGCCTACAGGACAGGATGTTTTCCTTCTTGTTCATGGCTCTTCTATCTCAAGCCAGCATCTTGGTTGCATCTCAACCACCGCCCCAAAACATATTTATCCTCGCCGGACAGAGCAACATGGCCGGCCGTGGAGGGGTGGTCAACGACACCAAAACCGGAACTCCCACATGGGATGGCGTTGTTCCTCCTCAATGCCAACCCAATCCATCAGTTTTCAGGTTAAGTGGCAGCCTCACATGGGTTTTAGCCCATGAACCTCTTCACTCCGACATTGATTATAACAAGACTAATGGGATTGGACCAGGGATGGCATTTGCTAATGCAGTCTTGACTAAGGACCTGGGTATTGGCGTGGTGGGTCTGGTGCCATGTGCAATTGGAGGGACTTCTATTAGTCAGTGGGAGAAAGGAGGTTTTCTTTATGATCAGTTGGTGCAGAGGACTCAAGTAGCCTTGAAAGGCGGTGGAGTTCTCAGGGCAATGTTATGGTATCAAGGTGAGAGTGATACCGAGAATGAGGCAGATGCTATTGCTTATAAAGATAGATTAGAGAAGTTTTTCATGGATGTGAGGGCTGATCTGCAGCATCCTTTTTTACCAATTTTCCAGGTATGGCCTGATCTATTATTGCACATCACCGCATGTTGTTTTCTTCCTATTTCTTGGAATTTATGTTTTCTGAATATATAAAAAAGGGGTTGAATTGTTAATTTGGAAGGTGGCACTGGCATCAGGAGAGGGACCGTTTATAGAGACAATAAGAGAAGCACAAAAAGGGATTAAAATGGCCAATGTGCACCGTGTAGACGCAAAGGGGCTACCACTGGAGCCAGACAGGCTGCACCTTACTACGCCAGCTCAGGTTGTCCTCGGCCAGATGTTAGCTGATGCTTTCCTTCATTCTCGGTCTAGCACAATCCGCACTGGCAGCAGCACTACTAGTTCTTCAACTATTCTTTTTCCTTTCATTTCTTACCATTTGACAGCCCTTATTTTATTTTCTATCCGCTTCATCTATTTTTACAGGTGAGATAAGGCTTTTCCAATAGGCCTCAACTATTATGGTATGTGGTGGCACACTGGCACTGTCCCACTTATAAAATTCCTGTGATCCAGTTGGTTGCAATCTACACATGTAGTCTGATCAACGAAATTTTACAATTCTTTATTTGGGTTTTTTTTTTTTTTATTGATTGGATTGCAATTGTATTATTATTTGCAACTTGTATCATTACTTATTTTTTCTCTTATGGTTGCACCTTTTTTACACTTAAATATAAGTTGACCCTAGACTTGAAAACCATTGGCAATTAGCTTACAAATTGTTTATTCTTTTAACAAGGAGGGAAGAAATAAAATAAAACTCTTGACATACTGATGCTTTGAAGGAGTTATATCATTAAATTACTTAACCTTTCACTGTAAATTAATTTTTTGATTAATTAAGTTAATTAGCAACTTGTCCAAATTGATCAATTTTTCCCAGAATTAGCTTTGTAGCGTCAAAAAAAAAAAAAGAATTTCAAGCCTAAAAATTATAGCTACAAAATACCTAAGTTAATGTAAAAATTAAAGATGAATAATAAATTCAAATCCATAATCAAATATATATTGTACAATACCAAATTATAAGAATCACAAATCAATCTAATTACTACAACCAATAAAACTAAACTGCATCTTACAAATAATGAAAATTCACAAATAATATTTTGCTTACAATTGATAGAATTTGAACCTCAAAATGTTTTTGTGAACTAATGCACTTCTTATCTTACCATGATAAAAACTTAAAAAGACAACATTCAGGTAAGGGGTTGTTCTCTAATAATCCAATAGTATGAGTGGCGAACCATATAAGCAAATCTGGATCCATCGGTAGCTACATTGCCAATTACCTGAAAATTGATCCTGAGGCTGAGGCACACCTGCAATTTTTGGGATAGTACAATTTCTTTCTCATAACTCATAATGCACAATGCTTTTTCTCTACTTAGTTCAATTTGTTTTCGGAATAACTGAGGTCTTGATAGGGAAACCCAAAAACTGTAGTTGGACTAATGCAAGCTGGGTTTCCTCATATCTATTCCTATGGACTCTTACAGTGGCCTTAGCCCTTTGAATTAGGATTTATATTCCCTTCCAACTTTGGAAAAGGCATCAACTTTTGTTTTTTAAAAAATTATATTAAACATTCGAAAGCCATAAATTTCATGTTAAATAGGTGAAATAAGATTTCTTCGTTATACTTAAAAAAAAAAAAAAAAAAAAAAACAGAAGGTTTTTTAACAACTAATCTCTGGAAATGGAAAAGTAAAGGGGTTGGAGAATCGAATCCTACTATCAACCAAATACCTTAATTCCGTGATAAAAAGTTTTACCATTTATTTTAAAAAGGTCAGGCCAGTAAGGTTTTTACTAATGGTTAATTTCATAGACTTATAAATCAAAATATTAAGATTATTATCAACATTGCACACTATAATTACATCTTCTTTCCAAAATGCATCAGTGATCACTTGCTGTTATCAATTATAGCTAACTATAATTACATTTCTCTTTCCAAACCTATCATAGATGCGTGCCGATGCTCCTAACTTGTTTATGATTTAACAAACCAAAAAGATGTTTTCTTGTCAATCCCAACAAATATACCACCACCAAGCCCTTTTAGTTACTCGTTAACAATTCAACATTCAATATACAGAAACCCATAATCCTATACGAGTATGGGACAAAAATCCAGGGCCATCTCCTTGCTGTTCTTGTTAATTTTTGTGTTGCTATTATCTCATCCCAGTCTAGCAATTGCCCTTTTTCCTGCTGACATTTTTATTCTAGCAGGCCAAAGCAACATGGCTGGTAGAGGTGGTGTTGACAAAGGCAAATGGAACGGCAATGTGCCTCCGCAGTGCAGGCCTAACCCATCAATACTTCGCCTGAATGCTCAACTAAAATGGGAAATTGCTCGAGAGCCACTTCATGCAGACATTGATGTAGGCAAGACTTGTGGGGTTGGGCCAGGAATGGTATTTGCTAATGGTGTTAAAGCTATTGACACCAGGATTGGCGTGGTGGGTTTGGTCCCTTGTGCTGTTGGAGGGACAAAAATTAGTCAGTGGGCTCGAGGGATGAGACTGTATCAAGAACTGGTGACTCGAGCTAATGAATCAGTGAAGAATGGTGGAAAAATTAGAGCCGTTTTGTGGTACCAGGGAGAGAGTGATACGGTGTGGAAAAGGGATGCTGAGGCTTACAAGGGAAATTTTGAGAATCTTATTGCTAATTTGCGGTCTGATCTCAACATCCCATCACTTCCTGTGTTCCAGGTTTGTGTTTTTACTACTTTCTTTCTTGTGTTTTTGCAAGATCATATCCCCTAGATCAAGTTTTGAAAGAAATTTTTTTTATACCACAGCTATTCAGAGTATGCTAGATTCAAATTAATTCAATATGATCCAGATAAAATAATAAAGGCAACAAAAGTCACCACTACATGTATTGAAATTAAAACTTAAAACTTAACTTAAAAGATAACAACTCATGTTAATGGGTTTATCGAATCCAGGGTTGGAAAAAATTATGATTGAGCGATTTTTGCAATAAATTTATGAAGGGAATCATTGTAGCAGGGACATAATAATTTTTAGTTTCAGGCCACATTTGAAAAAAAAAAAGAAAAAGAAAAACGACAGTCATTGGTGGAGAAACAGAGCAATAATTCTTGTGATCGGGGAAAGCCAAGAGCTAGTTTGTATTGTAAGTTTGTTTTCCTAGAATTAGGTCTAATTACTTCACATGGACTTGTCTCTATTTTTTTTTTTCGAACAGTAAATCTTATTTGTTCGAAAAAAAACAAGTCTCTCTTCAAGCATATATAGCCAGTCTATTAATATTATCCTACCTTTCATAGTTGGAAGGTTCACGAAAAAAAAAAAGAAGCACTACACTAGATTTACAGTAGATTTTTTTCTTTGCCATTTTTATAAGATAAGGTAAGTCGCCCTATTTTTCTCACGACAAATATGATTACATTAGATTGCCCGTTTAATTGCAGGCAAATCATGAATGGCGTGCTAAACTTAATCAATGTAGATCAACCTTTGCTATAACTCATAATTACATTAAAAGGGAACGAACTACACTTGCTTACAAAACATTAACCCCTTGTTTGATTCAGTTCTATTAAGAAATTCATTTTATTTGCAAATAAATTTCTAATAGAAATCATTTTCAAATGAATTTTTATTAATAAAATATGTTTGGTTTAAATGAATAGTTTATAGAATTCATTAATGAATTTTATATTTTATTATATTGTATTTGGTATATATTTTAAATTCAAGTTTTTGTCAGAAATACCCTTTTAAATATAAAGATGTTTTTAAAAATAAGGGTAGATTACATTTTTCCCCTGTGTTTTGTCATATTACACTACTTCATCCCTGACATTTGAAAAAATATTTATTCATCCTTATATTTTGTCATTTTTATATTATTTCATCCCTGACAGAGGAACTAAAGAGTGTTAAAAAAAACAAAATACAAGGATGAATAACTATTTTTTCAAATGTCAGAAATAAAGTAGAGTAATGTGACAAAACACCGGGGGGGGGGGGGGGAAATGTAATTTACCCTAAAAATAAAAATAAGAAAGGGTATTTTAGTTATTTAAAAGTATAGACTTAAAATTTGTGGAATTTATTTGGAAACCGAACCATTTTGATAGAATTTAGTTTAGTTATAATCAATTCCACAAATTTTAAAATTTAGAATTGTAAATGAATTCCATACAAAATTCATTTAAACCAAACATATATCATTTGGATTTGCAAATGAATTTCATAAAACTTTATGAAACTCATTTATACCAAACACACTCTAAGAGGCGTTTGGTTCTTACTCTGGAATCGGGAAAGAGAATTAAAATTTGAAGAAAGTGTTTGGTTCTCTAAAAAATGAGAATAGAAATGAGAATCAAATATCATTTAACAATTAAAATTTCTTTTATGAAAAAATAATTTTATAATTATTTTTTTAGATAAAAAATTAACATTATAAAAATTTTTAGATATTAAAAATTAATATTATAATTATGTATTATAAAATATTTTTAAAATATTTATTTATAAAAATATTATTATAATTTTTTAAAAAATTATAAAAATTATTTACTTTTGATAAATATTTTTTAGTCAAACATTTAATGCATATTTTTATTAATTTATATGTTTTATTTATAAATTTTAAAAAATAAATATTAATATTTAAATGTTTGATCAATTTATAAATTGATTTGACTTGATTTTTAAGGGAATAAAAAATATTCCTTAAAAACAAGAGGGAAATGGTGAATCCCATTGATGGGAGAATCACATTCCTATGTTAATTTTAGCCAACCAATACTAGAAATCGAAATCGTCTAATTCCCATCCTTATTCTTTACTAAACAAACACACCCTAAAAGAAAAAAAAATAAAGCAAACATGCAAATTTCTGAAGGTATTATGTTGTTGTGCATAGGTAGCTCTCGCTTCAGGTGAAGGTAAATACGTGGAGATGGTGAGAAGAGCTCAATTAGCGATCAAACTGCCTAATGTGAAGTGCATAGATGCAAAGGGATTGCCTCTCAAAACAGATCACCTTCACCTTACAACCATATCCGAGGTTCACCTTGGTCTCAAATTGGCTCATGCCTATGTTGTTTCCTTTGTCCACATGCTTGTATAGATTGGTTAATTAATTATGTACCAATCTTCTCGATGAGGAGTCAATTAAACTCTTTAAGATGAAAAAAAAAAAAGCTTTTTTAGAAGCAAAGTTTCAACTTTTTTTTGCCTCAAAAGTACAAAATTTACTGAAAAGCACCCATTAATGGCCTGGGAAAAAGTTAATTAACATATATACCCACAACTTCTTTTTTGTCTATACCCATCCATCCATCTCTCCCCCGTGAGTCCTGAGTAAAATGTTTGAGTTTCAGGAAAAATGACACACTGGCTATACAGCTTCAAGCAACAAACTATTTATTTCCTTGACTTATTGTATATAATCGTTACAATTTGGAAAAAATATTTTAGCTCTATTATTTTTTTTTTTTGTCATTACATCATTTCAACTATTGGGAAGATTACAACAATCACAACATTACAAATGCTATCACAGTGAATAACTGCTGGTTTCTTAACCAATGATCATCCCCTAATTTCTTTCTTTTTTTGTCCTCTAATTTTTAGATCTAATAATAATAGTGATAGATATATAGTTATGTTAATGTTTCAGTGTGCTTTGACAAGCCTTTTGTGCAGTTGATTATGCAAATCTGCTACTTTTTGGTTTGCCAGGATCTTCAACTATTGAGCTTGGGAGACATAAGGTTGTTTCAGATCCTTCCCTAACCTCCATCTATGGTAGAGGTTGTCTTCTCCAATGAAGCTCAAGAAGGTCTAAGTAAATAAAATGCTCAAACTTGCTGCAAACGCCAATCTAAATAGTTTTCTTGTGTTTTCTTCAACAATCAAGGGTTTCAATTTCCTTAAGTTGAGAAACAAATGAGATGATTTAATCTCTATCAGTTCAGCCATGGCCGCCATGAGTGTGAGTTGCTACCTCTCTATTAGTCTCCAATAAATTAGGGTTTACACTCTTTCAAAAGTTGGTAGATTGTTTCATGGGCTATTTTAATTGTCTTTGGTCCATAGGTTTCAAATTCTGTACTATGGGCTTTTAAGTTGTAATAATTATCTCGATTAATGGATTATCTTAAGTTGTTAAAAAAAAAAGACTATTACAAACTACTAATACTATCACACACTATTACAAATTATAGAGAATATATATATATATATATATATAAATCCTAGTGGGGAGAAGGATAAAGATATAAAATTCTTGACAATGCCTTTACCAAAGATTAAACCCATGACAATTATGGAGCCTCCACCTTTATCAACTAGGTTAGGCTTCATTGGCTTGAGCTCTATTATTATTCAATAGCAATAACATCATTGAAATAATTCCTAAAAAAAATTATGCTATGCCTTTATATATACTAATAAAATTAAGATTTATGATTTTAAAGGAATGATAATTATAATAAATTCCTAAAATAAGATCCCAAAAGTAATTGGCATTTTAAAATTAAATCAAATGCATTTTAACTGGTAAGAGAGTAGTTAAGTGTTAATTCAACTCTAAGGGAATAGAAGGAGAATTTGTTTTGTTTGACTATTAAAAATTAATAAAGGGGGAAGGAAATTAAAGGGGCATTAGTTCTTTCATTTTCCTTGTAGAAGGTAAAATTGATTACATCTCAAATTGGAGTGTAAAATATTTCAACTACAAAACACATTGTAATTTAATGTTTTATATCATTTTTAAACAATTCTTTTTTTTTCTTTTATTAATTAATTTTAAGTTACCAAACACAATAAAACATATAATTTTCTTGTTCAAAAAAATAATAATAAAACCTATAATTTTTATTCTCTTCCCTTCGCCTCTCTTCCCTTTAAAAAAACCTTCCCTTTTATTCTCTTTATAGTTGCTACACATAATGTAAAGGTATTTTAAGATGTACGGTTCGAATTATGTTGTCAATTTAAATAGGAGGGTTACCCCTATTGTACAATCCATCAATACTTATAATCAAATGACCTCTTTATTAAAAAAAATCAAATGCATTTCAATTAGCATTTTGATTAAATTGTTAAATTTTTCTCTTCATTGGTAAGGACAATAAAGCTTAAGTGGAATAAAGGACTAAATTAAATTCGATGAACATGAATAATAATTTATTAGGTAATATACGATTTGTTACTTATATCTCATTCTAATTTTGTTATGGAGCTCCCAATTTAAAAAAAATATATATGTATTATGGCCAATAATTATTAGAATCGGTTGATAAAAAACTATTATCACTTTAACTAAATTTTGAATTCAAATTTTAATATATGTAGTCGCATTAAATTAGTTGTTGAAAGATTTTTACTACTCTTATAATTTGCTCGGATTAAATCGAATTAATTAGAGTCTAATAAATTTTAA
>CATIWK010378243.1:0-10505 GCA_949634005.1 Mallotus japonicus
ACACTCAAGAACACTCTTGAGATAGAAATAAATTACAAGAATTAAGATGAAGATCTTGGGTGGTTAAAGAATTAATTAAAGATTGAATGCTCAAAGATAGCTCTAAACTTGTTTGCTCAACTTCCTCTTCCATCTCCAGCTAAAAAATGACTTCTATTTATATCCACATAGAAGAATATAGTTGTTGGAGATGTAATAAATGCAAATAGAGTTGTTGAAACCACCTAAGAAAGTAGCAGGTTGCGACCGTGTCATGATCATGACAAATTCGTTATGGTCATGACAGTCCTAGGGCGGCAAAGCAGAAATTTTGAATTTTTGCGCGTCATGGTCATGACTTTGGTGGTGACGATCCGTCATGATCATAACTATGGTTGTGACTGGCTTCGGGAAGTTTTCCAAAAATGAAAATTTGGATTTTTGTATTTGTGCTAGAAAATTTTTTCTGATGATTGGAAATCACTTGTGATCACCTAAAGTGAAGATTTCAATCATTGTTCACCAAAACCTACTTCCGCTTTTGTCGAAAAAATTCGATCTTCATTTCTTGCCCTTTGTCACAGTCATGATACATTTGTCACTGCTTGTGCCACACTGATTGTTGCTTAAAAATTGAGCTGAAAAAAGACACTTGAAAAACACAAGTTAAATCTAATTTTACTTAATTTCTTGTGACTATCAAAAATGACCACTGTAACCCTCAAAGTTTAACATTATGTTATATATATATATTTTAAAAAATATTTATTAATTTTTTTGTTAGTAACCCTTAAAATTAATTTTTTATTAACATATAGGACTTAATTGTACTAAATAAAGTTACATGACTTAATTGTACTAAATAAAGTTACATGACTTAATTGTACTCAGTAAAGGTCCAATATGTCTTAATTTACAAAGTTGAAGTTCCAATTTGACCCTTTTAGTGGGTCCCACGAGTCCAGCTGTGCAAGTTGGTAACGTCAGTTTGGGCCTCCATCTATGTGAGGTCCAAATTGAGACAACTTTGAAAAAAAAAAAAGTTCCAAATGGGAACAAAAAAAACATGAGGGTCCAATTCAGTCTTAGGCCCATAATTCAAGGTCCATTTTGTACCTTTGGCCTAATTCTTTAAAGAAGATTTCAATATAATTGAATTTTCAAAGATTAAGGTCCAAATGGGACCAAAAAATATAAAGGTCAAATGTAAACTTTGAGTGTAAAGTTGAGGGTTCAATTTGCACCTTATTACAAAATCATATTTATAAAATCTCAATAAATCTTTAAAATTATATATATATATATATATACGATTTTAAATAAAATCAATAAATAATATATATGCATAATATGTTTTAATTAAAAGAGGTTTTCAAACTAGCTTGCATTTTTTTAATGTTAACTTACTCGGTGAGATCTAACTGTTTCAACTATGTTTTCTAGGATATTTAAAGCCGAAAAGTTAGCTCACCTCTCTTGCGCCAGATTCATTCTTCATCGGCTGCTTTATGTGGGTTATCATAATGTTACTATTATATATGTAATGAATTTAGAAATTTAGGCACCACAATGATTTGAAGGTTTTGCTAAATTTGTACTTGTGGAATAACATTATTGAATGGTATTTTGGGATATATGTATAATTATGTATGATGTAGTGGATTTGAGTTTGATGTTGGCATTTGGGCTGTGAATGAAGTAATTATGATTGAAATTATATTTTGGGAGTGTAATGTTGCTTTTATAGGTTTTAGATTTTATTCGGTATGGGGAAAACTCTGCCAAATTTTCATTATAATTTTTTAATTTTATATAATTTTAAAATAAGAAATTCATAAAGAATTACTACGAGTTTCAAAAATTTCATATTTTTTTATTCTTTAATGCCAGTCATGTGCCCTTAATGTTCGTGTATCAGAGCATTTGTTAAATTCTTTTCCTTTTAATCATTGGTGTCTATCTTTGCTTAAAACTGCTACGATGATTAGGTTGATAATTGTTAATTGTTGTTATTATTACTTCTAGGATTTTGTGTATACATTAGTATCCTTATTATGTCTTGAATTTAATGATTTCTATATCTTTTTAGAATGAGGTGAACATAAACTGCTCCTACTATAGAAGCAGCATATGAGATGACGAACAGTCCTTTCAGGATAAAGCTCTAACTCCTGCCCTACCAACTAGAAAAAGAGGTACACCTAGAGTAACAGTGGCTCAGTGACAAGAACAACAATCGCTAGCATAACTAGTTACTCAAGGGTAGATCTTATAACTTTTGCAACTGGTGTAGTAGAAATTAATCAAGTATTAGCTACACTCACCAAGCTATACCTTCATTACAATAAATGCTTCAATAGAGTAACCAGGGGATGTAGATGTAAATGCAACCCTATTATATTCTAGGATTAGGAGAGTTTCATTTGATGGTACCAGGGATACCTTAGATTTCATAAACATTATTGAGGTTAGAACAAGGACTGAATACACAGATTATTAAGAATACTGATTGTGGAGCTCTTAGTTCAGGCTGTAGCTCAATACTAGTTTATGCAGTCAATCCAGCCATATATGACTACCATGATATAGTTGGAGTTTAAAGAGCGATTTCTGAGATACTTCGCCCCACCTTCGATGAGAGATAAATACAAATGGCAATTATTGCACATTACTAAAGGGGATTGATCAATGGAGTACACTTGGGAGTTCTTTAGATTTTCTGCCATGTTGTAGATGTGAGCTGAATAAAAGAAGAGTTGTAGAGTTGTATGTGATAGGGTTAGGCCTAACATATATCAGTATCTAGGTTGAGGACTGAAGTCTGGAGAGCGTTATTGAAGAGACTAGCTAGCTGGAGAGATGACACTGCAAGCAAAGGACTATGTCTGATCCTTATATAAGCAGTAGTATTAAGACAAGAGTAGCTTAGGAGATTCAACAACCTGTGTTCAAGATTGCGGAGTTTGAGAGTCCAAATATGCAAAATGGAACCTTGAGCCTAAAGAAATAAAGTTTAGGGTCCTTATAATGATGAGTTTTGCCAAAGAAGTACAATGATATTAATTTTTTTTTTTTTTTGACCAACAATGGTATTAAATTGACATGAAGTTCGTTGGAAGCTTTAAATGATGCAATAGGCATAAATGCATACCAAAGTTGTCAGACTCTTATGAATGTGAAAGCATTTAACGATTATCACCTAACAATTAAAATTTGTATGGAAAGACAACAATTTGATTTAATTGCTGCATGACTTCCTCAGTACTTCAATTTAAAAGACAGTTCCATGTTGGTATTCCTATTTTATTTATCGTGTATCCTTGTTCGAACAACTTAGCTCACATCGACTTTGCTTCAATATAAATAGAAGAGAAGGGCCATAACCCATCATCAACATCATAGTCATCATATACAGATCACTGAGCAAGTTGGGTTAGCTGTACTGAAGGGTAAGGAGCAATGGAGAATCTAGAACAAAGTTTGTATGAAGTTAGAGAAACATTCAAAAGTGGAAGAACCAGAAGTGTTGCATGGAGAAAATCTCAGCTAAAAGCTTTGATAAAGCTTATCATTGATAAAGAAGAAGAAATTTTTCAAGCACTTAATCAAGACTTGGGGAAGCACCCTGCTGAATCTTACCGTGATGAGGTCAGTGATATTCCTTTTATTTGTGATGTTTCAGCACTTTATCTACAGTCTGCAAGAATTAATATATCGACTTAAGTTTTTTTTTTTTTTTTTCTTGTTGGGTTTTTATAACTGCTCAAACTGATAACTCATGGCTTTAGTTTTTGTGTTCTATTGTGTAGATTGGAGTGGTTTTTAAATCAGCCAATTATTCTTTAAGCTGTATAGACAAATGGGTGGGTCCTAAAAAGGTATGTGTTTCTTGCATGTCAACTTTTGTTTGTTTTGAGGTGTAGTTTTTGTTCTAGCTGAATTGCAGCAAACAAGAAAATAAATACCCAGAAAAGTGAAATCATCAAAAATAGTGTTTAAATTGGCTGAATAGTAGTAATTCTTAAGAATGGCTTTATATGAATAGAAGAACTTCACTCCTTTGTTCTGATAACAGAGCATTCAAGAACATTAATGTTGTCTGTCTTGATAAGTTTGTTTACTGCAACTTTTGAACCCAGTGAAGAAATTAACTATCACGTTCTCTCTATGGCCTGCGTGCATCATAAGCCTGAAAATTTCTTACAATCAACAAAAGAAGCAAAAGTTTGAACTCGTTTGACAAGTTATTGGTCCAAGTCCCTTTGTTAACTTCGCCAAGAACCACTTTGCTAAAAGGAAAAAAATGAATGTACTTTTTAATTTAGATCTATTTAAAAAGTTATCATGAAGCATGTTAATGTGACTTTGTGAGGAGATATCACTGGCTATAGGAAATTGGTGCTGCACGATTTCTTTTTCTCTTACAAGCATGAATAATCTGTCTAATGGCCCTAGCTTTTTGATGAACTACGTAGTGGACTCAGTGATGGTTCAGGTTTAGGCTTTGCCCATCATCGAGCCATTTAGGCAGCTGACCTTATGCAAAATTTCATGCTTAATTGCAATGTCTAGATATAGTTAGCAACTGATTTAGTATGAGCATGGGCTGATAAGAGGTAATGTTATGTTTGTTAGTGTTATGTTTCCATGTTTATAGTAATAATTTCAACCTTCTACAGGCTTATTTGCCGCGGCTTATTTTCCCTGCAAGTGCAGAAGTGATTCCAGAACCATTTGGTGTAGTTCTGATTTTCGGTTCTTGGAATTTCCCTTTCTGTGAGTCCAATCAATTCCTTGTAATCATACTTCTCCTTGTAATAAAATACAAAATGGGGCTAAATTAATGATTGAAATTCTATAAGCTCTTTATAGGATCACAGGCTAGCATTATTTAAGCAGAGAAAAGAAGGGTCTTATAGTTCATTCTATGTTCTTAATGTTTCATTATGGCTGCAGTAAAATATAGTAAATCAGAAAGTGTTGTCACTCATATCTTTTAGAATGACACTTACTGGTGAATAATCTTCTTGGTTGCAGCAGTGTCTTTGGACCCAGTAATAGGGGCAATATCTGCAGGAAACACTGTGATACTAAAAGCTCCAGACTTTTCACCAAAATGCTCATCTTTTCTTGCACATACTATTCCCAAGTACTTGGATACCAAAGCCATTAAGGTCATTGAGGGTGGAATAGATGTTTCTGAAAAACTTCTACAGAGAAAGTGGGATAAAATATTCTTTACTGGTATCATCACTTAACTAACCATTCTCAAATACATTTCTACATATACGGTAGTTCCTGAAGAATATATATTCTTTACTGTCATGGAATTTTAGGGAGTCAAAATGTTGGACGCATTGTAATGACTGCAGCTGCAAAGCATTTAACTCCCGTTACACTTGAGTTGGGGGGCAAAAGCCCTGCTATTGTGGATGTCAACTCCATTTCTTCTGATATGAAGGTCACTTATATTTACTAAATTGTAAATGTTAAAGCGCTTGAAATATAGTTTTGAGACTGCTAATTGATTTTATTCATGCTAACATGTTGGATTCAAAGACGGTAGCCAAAAGAATTGTAGGAGGGAAGTGGGGACCTTGCTGTGGGCAGGCATGTATCAGCGTAGATTATGTGCTCGTTGAAGAGAAGTCTTCTGATTATCTGGTAAGAATCATAATTTCATTTATCTTACATTATGCAGGAGTCTGTTGGTTTGTTACTTCAGGTTATATTCATAAGTTGGTGGTCCCTTTCAGATAGACTCATTGAAGAGGATTGTCAGAAAATTTTACGGCGAAAATCCAAAAGAGTCAGAAAGTATTAGCAGAATAGGAAACAAGAAAAATTTTGACAGACTCTGTAAATTTCTTAAAGATCCACTTGTCAATGCTTCGATAATTCATGGTGGTTCCATAGATGAAGAAAAATTGTAAGTTTCTTCGTCTTTCTGCTTGGAATAGCTTGAAAACAGTTTTTATTGTTGGCATGATGAACTTGAATGACTTTGGCAATTTCCTGGAAATTTCTACAAATAATACAAAAACATTCTCTGATACCCACCAAAAATCTTGCAGGTTCATCGAGCCAACAATCCTGTTGAATCCTCCACTTGATTCAGATATCATGACAGAGGAAATCTTTGGTCCTTTTCTTCCAATTGTCACAGTAACTATCAGTCTAATGTTTTTTCTCTTATTTCAAGACTATCTGAACTTTTTCTTTTCTTGCTCTTACGTAAAAAATTACCACTATTTTTTATGCAGTTGAATAATATGCAAGAAAGTATTGAATTCATAAACTTAAGACCAAAACCTCTGGTGATTTATGCCTTCACAAAGGATGAAACATTAAAGAAACAAATTGTAGCACAAACATCCTCAGGAAGTGTCGTCTTCAACGATACTATGGTTCAAGTAATTGATTAATTCTGTGTATTACTTCTGCCTACTTTCCTCAGTAGTCAACAAAAGTAAATACATTTCTTCATTAATTTTATTTTTTCCTGCAGTTTGTATGTGATACATTGCCATTTGGAGGTGTTGGTCAGAGTGGATTTGGAAGGTACCATGGCAAGTATTCTTTTGATACTTTCAGCCATGAAAAAGCAGTTCTGCAAAGAGGTTTTTTCCCTGAGATTAATGCAAGGTATCCTCCATGGAATGCTTTCAAGCTTGAATTTATTAAAACAGCCTACAGATTTGACTATCTTGGGTTGTTGTTGCTACTACTCGGACTGAAAAAGTAGGCATTTTATGTGAAGCAGTTTGCTGTGTTTCTAGACATCGAGCTGCAAAGTGAAAGTACTTTTCGTGCTTCATGTAGTATTTTTTTTTTTTTTTTTTTTTCGCGAGAGAGATAGAGAGAACGCTTTATGAAGTAAGTTTTTTTTTTATCAACTATATATTACAACCGAACACACACACTATATATTTAATTATCATATCTATCTATCTAACTAATATTTTTTTTTTTTTGAGCTGGGGATATTGGGGAAGGGGGGAACCCACTCCCCACCCCCTTCCCAATCTATCTAACTATTTAATATCTATGATATTGTCTATTATTATTATTATTATTATCATTACCACTATATTAATAGGGATGTAAACGAGCCGAGCCGAGTCGAGCCGAGCTTTGGTTAGCTCGAGCTTCGTTCATTTATAAACGAGCCGAGCTTACTATCCTATATGGTGTTCACGAGCCGTTCGCGAGCTTAAACGAGCCTAAAGAAATTTTAAAAAATACAAAATATAAATTAAAATTATACATATAAAAATAAAAATAAATTATTTATTAAATAAATTATAATATATTTAATAAAAATTATATTTTATTCTAATAATATATTTTTTAAAATATTTTTTACAATACGAATTTATATATTATATATCTAAAATCACATTACTAGACATTAAAATTACGAGCTGGCTCACGAGCTTCTATTTGAGCTTGTTTGCGAGCTTCACGAGCCAAGCTTTGTATAGCTTGAGTTCAGCTCGTTTATTAAACGAGCTTCAGTATACGAGCTCGAACGAGCTTTTATCGAGCTGAACATCGAGCTGCTCGCTAGCGGTTCGGCTCGTTTACACCCCTATATATTAGTTATACATAAGAGTATAAGAGATATCTTACCTAATAGTACATCATGGACCAAGAGCTATGATATGTGTACTTTAGGATTTGAACCGATTATCTCTTGGTTATAGATACCTCACTCTTACCATTTGGGCTAGGGATCATTGGTTCTTTATGTAGTAAGTTAACAACTATGTTTTCAAAAGAATAAAATGAAATCCTATGTGTGTTAAAAAATTTAAATTTTTTCCAACTAGTGATGATGACGTGAAGTTTATGCATTAAAAATTTAAATTTTTTTTCTTCTTAATTTTACTTCTCATTTTAATGGAATCAATGTCATGTGTTCCACTCTTTCCCTTTATCTTTTAACCTTTTAAAATTAAAGTCAATTTATTTTTTTATTCCATTTTCTTTCACTTTCCCACTAATCAAATACTTCCATTTAAAAAATTAAACAAAATAATAATTTTTAAAAATCAAATATAAATGTGCTTAATTTTAGGATGAGTGGTAAAACATTCTGTCACGGGATCAAGACATTTAGTTGAGAGAAGGGTTCGATTCCTAATTTTCTCCTTACTCTTCCATTTTTAGCCATAAGATTTAGTCATTTAGGTTAGTTGTTCAAAAAAAAAAAATGAAATAAAGATAAATGTAAATAATATTTGATTTCTATCTTTTTTGCACTTCAAAAATTTGAATTCTTTCCCTGCTACAATATCTCTATTATTCCAAAAATAAGCTATTTATATTTAAGGGTAATTTACTAATACTCCCTTGAGATTTGTTATAATTTATTAGTTCATTTCTGCATTTTCATAAGTCAACTAAATACCTGATCATGTTTGATTTTATTAACTATTTTTCTTTTTTATTAACTTAATATTCGCTCAGGTTTACAATAAAATATCAAATCTAAAGAGGTATTTAGATATCGAAAGAGGAAAATAGTTAATAAAATCAAACCTAAAGGGTTACTAGTTGACTTTTGAAAATACAACATATTAGTAGGTTTGACCAAATCTCAGTGGGTAATCGTAATTTACCCTATATTTAAAGCTCTTTCAATTACTCCTAAAATTTTAATTACCATGTAATTAAATTTTATTATTCAATAAAACAGTAAAATTTGTGCCAGCATAAAAAGATATATTTTTAGTATGTAAAAATTTTGCTAAGTGACAAATGTATCCTTATGTATATTTAGAAATTTTGAAATATTATTCTTAAATTTATTCATTAAATATGGAAAATAAACCTTGAAATGCAATAAATTAGTTAGGGTTGACTTATAATTTTTTTTTTACTTCTAAAAGAGTTCATATCAAAGATTTTCATTTATTTATTAGATAAAAATTTATATATATATATATATATATATTTGATTGGCTTTAATATGTACATTGTAGAAGAGAAAAATTAATTAATATGGTTTCACATTGAATATGTGTGTATGAAAATTTTTATATTGAAAGTTGGCATACTAAAAGTGGTGTATATATGCAAACATTTTCGTAAAGAAAAATCTATATGAAAAGTTAATCAATATTATTTTGAAAAAAATTTTAGTGCATGGTTTATTCAAAAAAAAAAAAATTAATTGTTATTTATAACAATTGAGAACAACTTATTATTCTATTTTTCAAATTTAACTTTTTAAATTAGCATTTAAGGTTCATTCAACTTTTTATGTTATTCTAATGTTAAATTTCTTTTTAACACATACAAATTAAATTTATAATTTTTAAAATTCATCACTAATTATTGAAAAATAATTATAAAACAATAATTTAAAAGAAATGGTAAAATAATTAATTTTAGAAATATGAATAAACCTTTTGGGCACTTTATTTTTTTATTTTCTTTTTTAGCATACTTTATTTTTTATTTTCTACTAACTATATTATGAAATGTTAGTATACATTGATCAAATTTATGAAATGTTATAAATAAAATAGATAAATAAATTATAAATAAAATTACAAAATATATAAACTATCATTTGGGATGAATTCAAAAACGTCACAAAATAATACTTTTAGAGACATTTTTTTTTTGGTCTCTAATGAAATCAGCTCGAATTTGGCTCAGCTCAGCTTAAATTTTTAAAGACATTTTTTTTTGTCCCAAAATGTAATATTTTAGAGACATTTTATAAAATTTGTCTCTAAATACCGTCAGCAACAAGGCTATAGCGACACTATTTGTGACATTTTATTTTCGTCTCAAATAATTATTAGTGACGTTTTTTCCATTTTCAGAGACATTTTGCTGATATCTCAAATTCTCATTTTGTTGTAGTGATTGACACTACCTCTTTCTCGGGCTTTTTCCCATTTTAGTGTAAAAAAAAATTTTTTTTCTCACTTTAGGGTTGTTTTAAAAATATTTCCAATTTTAGGGTAGTTTTAAAAATTATTACAAATTTAGGGTGTTTTTTGGCTATGTGGAGTGAGGAGACTCTTTCTGCCAATTTGACTGGCGGAAATGGCAGGCCAAATTTTTTTTATGTCCGCCAGTTTAGATGGCGGACATAAGGAAAATTTTTTTTTCCTTTCTTCATTCAACAAGACAAAAATCCGGCCACTCAAATCAATTCAATTGGTTTTGTTTTTTTTTTTTTTTTTTGAGATTAATGATTGAGTTTCATTGGATGAAGCTAATAATTAGGTAATTATTAGTTAGTAATTAAGTGATTATAGTAATAATTAAAAATTAAAAATTATTAAAATAGGCCACACACTTATACATAAACTAATAATAATTATAATATATAATTAAATTAATTTTAATAATTTTAAAATTATAAAACAAAAAAATTATAATAATATTATAATGATGATATTATTTTTAATATAATTATAAGTAATTAATTATAATCATTATAATAATAAAATTTAAAAATAGGTCAATTACACAACACCCATAACACTCGTGCAAATTCATAC
>CATIWK010378400.1:0-34758 GCA_949634005.1 Mallotus japonicus
CATTTCTGAATGTACAAATGTTGCAGAGTAGCAGGAAGGCCATTTTCAGGGAAGGATTGGAGCAGGGGGAGGTTCTCAATGTAAAGGTCTTTGAGTGACGTGAGGATCTTCAGAGTATCCCTGTTGCCCAGAGACTGCAAAATGCTGCATGAACTGACACTCAAACACTCTAGGAGAGTTGGTAGCCTTTCATTCGGTAATGTCACGAGCTTTTGACATCCTCGAATGGACAATAACCTCAGAGATGTTAAGCTTTGAAATGATTCTTCTTCTTCACATAAGAACTCAAGGTCTTGGCAATCGTGAATGTACAAAACCTTGAGAACAGGAAGATGAGGCAATTTCGGCAAAGACGCAACATTTTTTGCATTGGAAACGACCAGGGAGCATAGAGAACTAGTAGCAGGTATCTCCCTCAGTAATGTTCCATTGTTGCATCTGTCCAGTAATAAATGCTGAAGAAGATGTGCAAATTCTGCAACTGGGAGGGCAGCCAACAGTTCACACCCTCTTATCTCCAGCTTTTCGGGAAGAAAAACTAGTGGGAGCGCCTGCAGCTTGGGGCAGTTAATAATTTCCATCTTGCGAAGATGGATAAAAGAAGGAAGCCTTACATGCTTACCCTCTTCATCTATATACTCAGTTTGAACCATGTCTTCTTGCCAATCCTCCAGAACAAGATTGTCAACAAGCGTCAGAGTTCTCAGAGATCCTGTCAGAGGGAGTGCCTTCAGGGAATCACATCCTTTGATCTTCAAAACCATCAGGTCAAGCAAGGACCCGGTTAACTCACTTAGTCTGGGGCATTTGCTAATCTTTAGCTCACAGAGCTGGGAGGGGCATTGCAATGTGTCTAACCCCTGCATCTCTTTAATATGGAGAGTCTCGAGGCTGGAAAGCCGATGAAAGGAGAGGGTTTTGCATCTTGTACAATGCTCCAAGGAAATGGTGACCAGATTTCGAAGCCACCCATCAGTCATCCAAGATGAGAACCTAGCTCCCTTATAGTTAAGAATTGCAAGCTCCTCTAGGTATGAGTGAGGTTGAAGATCTTCAAGGACCCTCTCTTCTGATGCCTCATTTTGTGATCTGACTTCTCCGCTAGTCCACTCAAGAACCACCTTTTGAAGCCTCTCCTTCTCTTTCAGTTCAGCCTCCGATGCATTCACTGCATTTTCAAGGTTTGAAATATGCAAAGTTCCTGTAAGATATGCCATTTTTTTCAGTTCTCTGATCTCATATCCAGCTTGGCTGCCCACCCTAAATGCAGGCAGATTGCACAGCCCTGTTAAGTTTCCAATATTTGACGGCAAAGTGGTGCATTTGTACCAGAACAAACCATCCATCTCGAGATGACACAGATTCACCAATTTGCCAAAGTCTTTAGGGAGTTCAAATAGCCAACTGCACCCCAAGAGTTTCAGAGTTTGTAAATTGTACAAGTTGCATATTGACTTCGGAAGTTTTCTAATTTCTGTCTTGGAGAGGTCAATGTAGCGTAAGAGCTTGCAATTTTCAATGGAGCTTGGCAACTCTTGGAGAGTGCTCGAACTTAGATCCAAGGCTCGAATGTATCTCAGTGAATGGAACAGCTTATCCAGGGCCAGACCAAAATCTTTCAAGTCCTTCTGAGGCAATAGAAGTGTGCGCAACTTCTTGGAATTAGCAGCTATCTTCATGCAAGTCTCTTCATAATTTTGACAAAGCAAGGACACATGACGCCATTTTTGACAATGTTCAGGTTGGATGCGCGTTTTGTTATCTTCCTCTTCCACTTGGCAACATTGTGGACCTGAAATGGATTGTGCCAAGTCGTGGATAAGATCATGCATTATATATTGCACCCGATTGTCGACGTTCAACCTTTGGAAGAAGGACCTCATGAGCAACACATCAAAATATTCAGCTCCAATCTCCTCTGCACTATTTTGCTCTTCAGGTTGAATAAAGGATTGAGCCATCCAAAGTTTTGTCAACTCTTTCTTATCGAACATATAGCCTTTAGGGAATATGGACATCGCTTAAGATGAGATGGCAGGTGGTAGTAACTCAATTTTAGAGCAGGCAGAACATTTTGCTCCTCTTCCCATATGTTGCTTCTCAGAATTCTTCTCCATTTATCGAGAATTGTATTGCCGCGCAAAAGACCCGCCATTGCAGTTACGGCCAAAGGCAAACCTTTACACTTGGCAACAATTACCCTTCCAACGTCTTCCAAATTTTTTTTCTCACGACCTGAAAGATTATTCTCCTTAAATGCGATTCTTTTAAATAGTGACCAACATTCACTTTCAGGCAAAGACCCTAAGAAGTATGGTGGTTGAGTTCCTAAAACCTCCGCAACCCTTTGGCTTCTGCTAGTAATAATAACTTTACTTCCCTCCTTCCCTAGTTTCAGAAGTTGTAATAACAGGAGCCATTCATTGTAATTGTCATTCCAGACATCATCCAGAACCAGCAGAAAACGTTTTCCAGGCACAAAATCCCGAAAACGAGACAGGACTAGTTGTGAGGATAAGTCAGCAGGGAGATTCATCTTGGAGTAAGACTCCATTATCCCCCTCAGAATCTTTGTCAAGTTGAAGTCGAGTGAGACGGGGACCCACATCCTGGCTAACTTGAAACGTTTCTGTATACTTTCATCATTGTAAATGAGCTGAGCAAGAGTTGTTTTGCCAATGCCTCCCATCCCAATGATGGGGATGACAGAAATGGTGCCTTCTTCATCAGAATTATCAGCGTGCAACTGATCAATAATCTTTCGTTTGTCATCCTCTCTGCCAAAAACATCTCTTTTGTCAACAAAATAATCTGTCGGTGGACGCTCATACAACCGTGACATCCCACCATTGACACTGATGTTGAGAAGGAAATTTTGTTTCTCTTCAGAAATCATGTTCAGTCTGGACAAAATTTCCTTGATCTCATGTGCTGCACTAATAGGAGGATAGAATGTTACCTATCTTATGCTTTCTCTTGCGAAGACAAGCTTCTGTTCGGAAAGTATCTAGTATGTCTACTGCATCATCAGCTGCATCTTTGAGCTTTCTAAGCCAGCCTCTCAAATGGCAGTGCTCCTCATTAAGTTGCCTATCCTCTGCATCTTTCAGTGTGGCTTGTATAGCAGTTAGATTGCTTGACAGCTTCTCTACATCATCTTTAACACCCAGAACCAAAAGAAACTCTTCTTGGATCAACGTTCTGGTAATTGTAACTATCTGATCAATGATAGGAGAAACTACAATAAAAGCCAGTTCAGCCATAGCACCTTCTTATGTAAGTGATTCCCAAGAAGAAAGACAGCAAATGGAATTATGATTTTGAAACCCCAGAAACAAGAGATATAGGAAACAAAAAAAAAAATCTGATCCCCAAGAATTTAAATACAAATCTGAACCCCCAACAAGTAATAGTAAAAGGAAATATGCATCATTCTCTTTTTTAGACAGACACTGAGTTCCTATGAGCCATAGCACATTCTTTTGAAATTTCCATCTTTAACAGTAATGTTGTAGCCTGAGCAAAGATAAAGTCCAACGCGGTTTTGACAAAATTGACAAATAGAAAAAGTGGGAAAGACTTCGATTTTTCATAGTATACAATTTAGTACTTCGTAGAAATTTACATAAACATGTAGTAGGAAATTGGCAATTGGAGTACAGATTTAATTTTCTTTCAAATTTTTTTCTCTAGTCAATGGTTTTTTTTTTTTTTGAAGAAATAGTCAATGGTTGTCGGTGATGGTGATAGTAAAATCATGAAATGATGGAGAAAGAATATATCAAATATATCCTTATATTCGGTCAAAAAAAAAAATATATCCTTATTGGTGATAGCAAATATATCATTAATTTTTACTTTTTTTTGCCAAATCCATATTTAATCCTCTGAATTTGTAGACAAAATTTTATTGATCAATTAAACTTTTAAAATGACCTTATAAATATCTGTACATAATATATATTTTAACATATACTTTCTAGTTTAATTAACTTTATAATCTACGAAAATAATAAAAACATTATTTACAATTTTTTTATAAATAAATAAGTTATTTTAAAATAAAATTAAAATAACTTAAACAAAAATTTAAAAATATCTTAATAATTATAAAAGCATAAAAAAATTCATATTACAACACTAATAAATTTATAAATTATTATGAATTCTACATTGTAAATTGTAAAAATTTAAAATTAATAATAAAATAAATGATAAAGTTGGTTATGTAAATGTAAATTTTATTTTAATATTAAATCGATATTATTCAAAAATATATGTATAAATAAAATATTTTTAAATTTTAATTAAAATAAGTGAATAGTATATTGAAAATTTATAACTCAAATTTAATTAATTACTATGAATAAAAATACTTTTAAATTGTTAATTTCTCTTAATTAATTAATAACCTTAAAATGATAATTATTAATCTATAATTTTTATTCATAAATATTTTATTCTAAGAATATTTTATTCCAAGTAACAATTAATAACCCCAAAATATTTTAAAAGATTTTGATATTTATAAAGTCATAGATCATGTAAATCATATAAATCATATTTTCAACTAGCATTGAACCAAATAATTATTTATTGATTATTTATTTTTATTTTTTTGACCAAAGTAAGGAGGGGGGCATCTACGGGGATTGAACCCGCATGGATGGGCATCTTAGCCTTACCACCCAGGCTTCTAGGCCTGGGTATTGATTATTTATTTTATTACTTACTTGTATAGAAATGGTATATCTCATATTAAACTATTTATAATCTAATAATTTTTAAATTATAATTGCAAAAAATAAAACTAATAATATTTGAAGACTACATTATATTTATAAATATTATAAACTTTATACTTTAAATTAAAAAATGAACTAAATAATCAATAAAATTATTTATAAGGATATAAGTTTTTATTTTACTTTTAAATATACATTATTCAAGTTTGTGCATGTAAATAAAATGTTTTTAATTTTAAAATTAAATATCCGAATATTAAAAAATTAAAAATATATTTGTCATTCTAATTTTAATACAATCAAAATATATAAGTGTAAATAAATTAATAATATTAATAATAATTATGCCTTAAAATAATAAAAAATGTTAAAAATGAGAGGATCAAAATGATAATTTATAAAATTATGAGGATCAAAAGAATTTTTTTTTTTTTAATTAAGGAGAGTGGAGCAAAACACAGAGGTGTTTATATAATGTAAAATTTACAAGTTGAGATGTCTATAATGTCAAATTTCACAAATTGAGATGTCTAAATATCAAATTAGAAGTTTAGGTGGCCAATGGGATTTTCACTACAAGTTCAGGGGGGCTGGGTATGGATTTGACCTTTTTTTAATATATCCTTACTCTCACTAAATAAATGCACAGAATGTCATTTTAATATGGACACATGTTATTTTGACCGCAAATTGAAAATTTCATATATCAATTCGCCACAATTTTTAAAGTAGAATAGAATGACAAAAATGACTAAAGTTCATGTGAAAAAAATGTAGGACGAGTAAATGTAGAAAAATAATAAAATTATGGTATAATAAAAAAATTTTACACTCATAATAGTAAATAAATTATTAAATATATACTTTGATATTATTATTATTATTATTATTATTATTATTATTATTATTATTATTATTTAATCAAATAAAATTTATAAAAATAATAAAAGTGTTATTTATTTATATAGAAATTTAATATTACAAACTTGATATAGTTATATTTCACTGCAATTTTGATAAATTTTTTATTTAAATAATTATAAAATATTCTTTTTATATTTTTATAATTAATATTTTTCTTCACTTTAAAACTAATTTTATATAAAAAATATTGTGGCTATAATTAATCATAAGATAATAAGAAATTATTAGTTATTTTGATAAAAATTAAAAAAATAAAAGTTATATTTTCTTTACATAATCTAATATTACAACCTCGTCAATTTATAATTTATTACAATTTAGTAAATTTTTTAATTTTTCCCAATATTTTTATATTAGTGCTTTTAATTAATCAAAAGTAATTTTATTTTATTTTTAAAATTTCATCTAATAATTAAATCATAAAAAATAATTAATTTAATTTTAACTCTATATTAAATTCTAATCAAATATATAAAAATGATAATGAAACTACTTTTCTTTTATAATAAAAATACTACTCTTAAACAAATTATATACCTTTTTTTTTAAATATGATAGTAGATACAAGACAAATAAAAAAATTTTAATTAATTTAATTTTAATTTTTTACTTGATAAACTTTAATTTAATAATTTTTTAAAAATAATAAGAGTATTATTTTATTTATAAGACAATCTAATTTTTCAACTTTGATAAAGTTATATTATAACATACTAATTTATTATAAATTTAATAAATGTTCTATTTGAGCAACAACACTCTTTTAATGTTTTTTATCCAAATGATAATCTAATTTTACAAACTTGATAAAACTATAATATAATAATTTATGACATTTTTATAAAATTCCTATTTAAACTATTATACACTAAGTTTTCAACATTTTTTACGTTAATATAATTAATATTTTATAAAATTTATTAATTTTAATTTCAATTATTTTTTTATTAAATTCAATTTAGTAAGACTTATAAAATTATGTTATCTAATTTGATTTATATTAGATGTAAATATAAGTAGACCCAATTAAATAAAAAATATATATTTTTAACAAAATCACAGCTAAAAATTTAATTAATTTAATTTTTATTTAACATACTTTCAATTTAGAATTACATTTTAATGAATTTAATTTTTATTAGAGATAAAATAGAATTCAACCTAATTACAATAGAAAATATATTTTCAATTAAATTGCAATTATACTTTAAATAATTTAATATAATTTTTATTTATAAATGAATAAATTATCCAATTTTTATATAATAATGATTGAAGATTTTTTTTGTAATTTTGTCTATTTCCCTTTTTCGTGTATATATGCAAGAACATATATCATCAAGTTCAACATAAAAATACACCATACATATATCTACGTGAGCCAGAAGAATCAATCAAGATATTGTTTTGGCCTAAGAATGACACCTTTAACGATAAGTCCAGTCTTCCAGTGTCCTCCATGTTCAAAAAAATTGAACCAGACTTCTCCTTTCAATCCTTCTTGCGTAAAGAAATGGCCCGCATTGTGCTCTATCCATTCTCCTCTTGGCTTCTCGAGAACAATGATTTGTCGTTGGCGAACTTCTCCATTAGGAAGGGATAGTCTGAGGGTTATGGCTTATGGGAAGTTCCCAACCTGATGCTCCGTTGGTCAACTTCATTACATAAACAACTTCATAGGCAACTCCTGGTGAGAGATCAGATATGTCGAATTTTCCTCTCACATCTAGCCAACTGACCATGGTTAATTTAGCTACTTCTACATTTTCATCTCTGCAAGTGAAATCTCAAAAATTCAGAAAGCATGTTCCTGAGTTGATTCAATTTTGAACTTTCTCTGGAAACCACATAAACATGTGGCAATTGACAATTAAGAAAAATGCTCACCCTGTTTCCTTGAAACAGTCCCACTTCCAGTACCTATAATCAGCACCCCATGTGATGTCTAGTGATCTTGCAAACAACATGAAGCAACTATGTCCAGACTTTTTGTGAACCCATTTCATCTGCATATACATAAAAGCAAACTGTCAGTTCTTCATCAACAAACAGTAACAATTATATACAAAAACAGAAGTATCAGTAATCCAAGAAAAAGAAGCAGAGGGAGGACCTTTCTCTTGTTTTCAAGAAAGACTTGAGACTTGTTTTCTGCTGTTTTCTTGTGTTTCATTGTGTTTCTTTAATTTCAGATTCTTGAAATGAAATGCAATTTTCTCTGTCCTTCCTTCTGCCTAAATGAAACACATTGATACAAGGTTCTATGTATATAGATATTGGATAGACAGTCTTGATAGGGACAGATCTCCCTTCCCTTCCTCCAATCAAAGAACGCTTCCTCCAAGCCCCACGCTTGGCTGTGGTGGTGAGGGCATTGAATGCCCTTGTGGAGGTGGGGGGTTCGAACCCCCACTCCCCCTTCCCCCTTCCCCTCTACTCTAACATCTAACAACTAATTCTAGCTTTGCCAAGACTTTGTACAAAAAAAAAAAAAAAAAAAAAAAAAAAGAATGCTTCCTCCCTTATCTTCCCAGAAACAAGTTGTTGACTGAAGACTACTTCATCTCTGATTAATAATCAACTTATATACTATTAGAAGTCCCAATCGTACCAAAAGTCCACCGATCCAACAGTTGATAACAGTACAAACAAAGAAAACAACCCAACAGTTCAAGAAAAAGAAAGCCAAGAGAAACTTCACATTCATTTTCATTATTAGATTTTCAAGGTGCTGAACAAAGAGTTATGTAATTACCAACTGCAGTGACTTCAACAACGAAATTATTAACATTGTTGTGCCTTCCAGTGAACAGTTCAGAGGGCTACTTGTACACTTGAATTACTTATAGCATTTTTTATATTTGCGAAACATCTATCGAAATAGCTCTATGGGATAAAGTCAGTCTTTGTGAATTGACATGAAAGCACTAAGGTCAGAACGGAAAATGTTCAGATGGAAAATGGAAAATATGTGCAGGTACTTGAAAACATCAGTTATCTTCATTGAAGGCTTTTCAACACTTCGACAAAGCAAGGACACACGACGCTATTTTTGACAATGTTAGGGTTGGATGCATGTTCTGTCATCTTGGAATAAGACTCCAGGATCCCTGTAAAGTCAAAGTCCATCCAGACAGAATAATTTGAAGCATTCCTCTTGTTAGAACCCTGAGATTGCTATTGGAACCTGACAGCAAATTGGTGCACGGACGAACAGTGTGCAGGTGCAGCAAATGCAACGAAAGATTTTTATGAATTTGGTGTGAAAAATGATGATTAAGACCAAGTATTTTATCTCTCTCAATTTCTCTATTTTACTAGTGAGGTATCAGAGCAGTCTTCAAATGGGCTAGCAACCAAACAATAAATCAGCATCAAAGCATCCAAATGAGTTTCTGAGTAACACGCAGACAATGACATAGGACCTGAAGTTCAAGACATTGTTGAACTTGGAGACATGTTCTCTGTATGACAGCACGAAAAGGAAATGTTCCTTACAGGATCTTTTTCCTGCCTTGATCATAAAGGTTGGCTGCAATTAGGAGATAATGAGTTAGAAGGTACATGCCTGTTAGACACTATTGAATTTTCTTTGTCGGAAGCAAGCTTAAATGTTATTGCAACATCTGAGACAAGCCAGCATTCAAATGTAAGTATTACCTTTATTTGCTCAACAAAGCATCATAAACACAGTTCTACTGTCCGAAATGAGCGATAAGATTTTTTCAATGAAAATATATCATCCATTATGGTACGGTTTCAAAACAATCTATATTTCATCCTCAAATAGTAATTTAATCTGTAACAAAATAACGTAATAGCCTAAGTTAAGACCAAGTAAAGGCAGCAAAACTTACAAAGAAGCATATAACCAAACAATTAAACCACCTGTAAGAAATTATGAGCTTGCAAGTAGTCCATCGTTGCAAGATCAATGTGTTTGATGTGAAGACCAAGCCTAAATCCAGAACTTAAGAAACTTCACGGACATAATTGCACTCACAGTCAACATTAGCAAGGACATGGAACAAATTGTTGCCTCATATGGTAACCTTCTAAATGGGTTACTTGTTGTAACCAACAGTATACTAGCAATCTACCAGTGCCATGCCAAATGATAAGTAATAAATTGGCTACTCAATCTTGGAGTTCCCTCCCAATTCAGCAAGTAATCAAGGCATATTGATAAAAGTGGAAAAATATATCATGAAGAAATGGAAAACAGAAACAAAGATCATAAAATTAGGACAGAAATGACATCCTTAACTGTCGCAAAGTAAACAAATGCATAAATTTATCAAGCCGAATGGATATCAAAATATATATCTGTCTTGCCTAACTCTGCTTTTCACCTTCAGTTTCACTTTTGATGGCTTTCTTAGAAGATGCTTGAGAGTAGAGGAAAGTCCCCAATATTGCAATGGCTGATCCAACAGCATTCAAAGGCCTAACTGGATTCCTAAACACCAAGATAGTAGACACAATCACCACCACTCTCTTCATCGTGTTACCAACCGAAAAGGTCAAGGGGCTAATGTCATCAAGAGCTTGGTAAGATGATTGGTTATAGAGATGATAAAAGATACCAGACAGCAACACCCATATATAAAATGTTGATGATTTGCCAACAGCCTCAATTGCCTTATGGTATCCGTGAATCCATTGGGACCCTTCAACAAAAACCGCAACAGGGAACAGATAGATTAATGAGATTATACTAATCCATCCATACAAGTTAAGCCCATTTACTTCCTTGAAGCTCTGCAAACTCTTTTTTGAGTAAATGTTTCTAAACACAAAACCAACATTGCTTATCAAAGCACCCCATAAGCCTTGGAAATTGAAAGACACTTCAGTGACGGCAGCAAGGGAACAACCAAGAACAATTGGAAGAATAGAAAGCCAGATTTTCAAAGGGTAAGTATCACCAAGCATTGAAGAAAACACAACCGAGAAAACAGGCTCTGATGATTTAATAACATGAGTGAAAGAAACAGCAACCTTAGAGAATGAAACACAGGCTGAAATGTGGCCTATAGTATGAAACAGTGCAGGTCCCAGGAGAGCAATAATAAATGGTTTTGAAATCTTAGGACACGGTTGAAGCTTCAATGTCCATAGGATTAACATCCAAATAGACCCAACAAAAAGCTGGAAAGAAGCAAGAAACCAAGGAAATGGAAAAACATTCAATGCTTTCTTATTGTAAATGTTAAACACAATGTTCTGGAAATACCAGAGACCAAACACAATACCAAGCTTCAAAGTTTTATTCACAGGCTTTGAAACTGCACCACCTTCTTCTTCTGGAGTTGAACCAGATTCAGCTGCTGCTGCTTTAGTGACCAAAGATCTGGACTTTGAGCAAAACCCATATAGTTGCTCATGGAATCTGCTTGAATAATGGATCTGAGGGGTGAATCTTGAAGAAAGGCCAACTGGGTATCCATAGATTTGGCCAAGGCTAGAGACTTTAGCTGCGAAAGCCCCATTCTGAGAAGTGGGTTTATCAGAAAAAGTACTCTGTTTTTGAGTTCTATCACGAAGATTAGGATTCAGCAAAGAAGATGCATTAATAGGGTACTTGTGGTTGTTGGATTTGGAGAAAGTGACAGGAGAAGATTGGGTGAGATTCAAAGTAAGCATTTTTTGAGTTTTTGATAGTAAAGAGAGTGAGAAAAAATAGCAGAATAGACTATGGACTGACTGTGATGAGTGGAAGATATTTTTTGGTGGAGCAGCAGACGGTAGCCAGTGCCTAGTGAAGCTTTGCTTAAAAAGGAGGAAACTTTCCAAATATGCCAATCAAAAATCCAAAAACAAAATACATTTTTTTTTTACTTGATCATTAGGACAGGTGGGGTAATTAATACGTATTTGAAATATCAAAATTTTTGTGAACCACCGTTAAGGATGTGTTTCACATACCTAATAAGGAAAATGAGAATTGAACTCATGACCTCAATCTTTTAAGAGTAAAGTATTCTTGCCACTTGAGCAAGGCCTCAAGTGTCAAAAACAAAATACATTAGAAAATTTTTAGGTACCATTTTAATGGTTTTTTTTTTCTGTGTAAATTATTTTAATTTTGAATCTTAACGAACAGTCAAAGATTTCATACCAACTGATTCAGGATCAGAAGATCTTGAATTGGCATCTTGTTGTCTTAATACTTCTTTTTTTTTTGGAAGCGTCTTAATACTTCTTTGTTGTAGGGCTCTTGTGATTCTTGGTACTTTTGTTATTAATTACAAAGGCCACTAGTGGCTCGCTTGCTTGCACCTGTGGAAGTGCAAATTATACAGGCGATGGGAGCATATGGGAGGCATATGTAATTTATTAGATGAATTTAGTTTAGTTGTTGAAAAAAAAAATGAGTTGATTTCAATATTTAAAGTAAAATTGATTTTTGTTGTAAAAGTCAATTGTTAAATTAATTTAATTGGTTGTTGCTATGATAACATACATTTGTATTTATAAAATAAAATTAGAACTGTTATATTTATTTTTAAATATAACCATTGGTTATTTTATATATTAATACACGTGATATATATCAATAACTATATAATTAAATTAATAATAATCTAACTATTCTAATTGAGAACTTCAAAGCCAAATTACTTTTTTATTCATTTTATCAGTAGGCACCAAAAAGTTTGCTCATATTGTGATTGAAAGTTCATTTGTATTACTATAAAATTGTTTCATGTGTATTACTATAAATTTGTGGGTTTTGATTCAGCTAAATGAGGATTAAAATATCTTATTATGGTGTTTATATATATATATATGTGTGTGTAAGAACAATTTGTTTTGAAATTTTGATTTAATGAAGTCTAAATTTTGAGAAAAATTTTTGAATGAAAAAATAATTGCAAAATTTAATTTTTTTTGTTTACAATAATTATTAGTGATAATTATAATTTTGATCTATGTGGTTTTGTCTTTTAGTAAAATCATTTTTATTGTTTTTTTTATATTTAAATACTCTACATTTCATTTTTTTAACACTTTATTACCCTTTTAATAAATATTGTTTAAAATATATACTTTAATGTAAAAATAATATGCATTTTAGATACTAAAATCAATATATTATTATTTTAATTACAATAAACTCACAAAAATCAAATTTAGATGTATTTTTAATTTTATTATGAATAAAAAATAACTTTTAAAATAAATTTACAATATTTTTAAAAATAATCAATTGGTTAGATTGATCATAAATCACATATAAAATAAATTTATCATTAAAATTTAATATTATATCAATATTTTTTAATAAAATAATAATAATATTAGTTATAAAATACTAAATGTAAAAAAAACTATATAACTATTTTTGCTGAAATGTGAAAAGACCCTATTTATCAATTCTTATTTAATTATTTTCAAATCTTTGAATATTTTATTGCTTTTTATATCAATTAGGGGTGTAACCAAGTCAAGCCGACTTGCGAGCTATATAGAATTGACTCGGAAATTTTTTTTTAAATCTACTCGATTATTGTCTCGTCGAGCTCGAGTAGCTATCGAGCCCAATTGAATGTGTATATAGTTACTATTTCACCCTTTTATTTTAATATAATTATAAATATATATTATCGAATCGAGTTCGAACTTGAAACGAGTTTGAATATTTTAAAATATATATTTTTTAAAATTCTAAAATTTTATTTAATTAATCGAGTTGAGTCAAGTTAAGTTTCAATATATGAAATTTTAAATCGACTCAATTATTGTCTCGTTGAGCTCGAGCTTGAGTAGCTATTGAGCCCAATTGAACTTGTGTATATTTACTATTTTACTCTTTTATTTTAATATAATTATAAATATATCTTACCGAATCGAATCGAGTTCGACTTGAATCGAATTTGAATATTTTAAAATATATATTTTTTAAAATTTTAAAATTTTATTTAATTAATCGAGTTGAATCAAGTCGAGTTTCAATATATGAATTATTTAATCGGGTCGAGTATAAGCTTCAAAAACAAAGAGTGATCGAGTTCAAATTTCGAATTTAAAAATTGAGTCACGTTCGAGTTTGATAGTATGGTGACTCGATTATACCCTTATTAATGTGTGTCCCTACTTGTCAAAAATTTAAATTAAAAAAATTATGAATTTCTTTAAAGTTAATTTAAAAAAAAAATTGAGTTGTGTAATGGTTGAAAGTAGGAGTGTGCAAAACCCGACCGCCAACCAAATTGAATGGTTCGGTTCCCATATTTGATGATTTACAAATTTCGGTTGGAAAACTGACTCGACTGAAAACCATACTTTATTATAATATATATATATATAACAAAAATGTGCTAGCTTGTGGGTTTTTTCCAACATTTGAAAAAAAAAACACTCAAAAATGCCATAAAATGTCAATCTTAGGTCTCAAACCGGGCCAGTAGCCAAGTTAGCGCGTGACACTTCCATTGCGTTACAAAAGATCTTTACATTTATGGTTTTGTTTATTTTTTTTATTATATTTTTGGTTAGCGGAAACCCAACCGAATCTGACATACAACTTTCAATTCGGGTTCGGTTTCAGATTGATTTTGAATTTTTGAAAAAAATTGGAACCCGAACCGTGATCACCCCCTAGTTGAAAGCATTGATAGGTTAAAGATTGATCCTTCCCTGTTAAAGAAAAAGAATTTCGATTTTTTTTTTTTTGATATCAAAAGAATTTCGAATTTTACCAACCAAATAAAAATGTATTCCTAAAAATGATTTAAAGATATGATATAAATTAAAAGAGGGAAAACGAGTTTTTAAGATCAGATTTATCACTGCATTTGCAAGTCACACTTTTTCTGCTTCTTTTTGTTCTCTGAAACTCAAAAATGGCAGCGAAGCAAATGGAGGAGATCCAAAGAAAATTAGGGATGTTGAATTATCCAAGAGCCAATGCTCCTGCTCAATCTCTTCTCTTCGCCGGCATGGAGCGTTACGCTCTTCTTGAATGGCTCTTCTTCAAGTCACTCTCTTTCTCTTCTAAAAACTTTTATCCTTTTCTTGCATTCTACTGTTTTCTTGATCGTGAATTTCGCAGTCTTAGGTTTCGAAATTGTGTGAAAGGATTGATTTTTCGCTTTGCTAACTCATTAGGATTTTTGGTATTGTTGGTGTTTTTAGTGATTTTTTTATTTGCTGTGAGGAATTGTAGCAACTCATATACAAAATTCAGCAATTGATTGTTGGTTGAATTAAAGTTAAGATTTTTATTTATTTATTTATTTTTGAATTGAATGAATTGTAGGCTGTTGGGTGATAAATCACCCTTTTCTCAGCAAAATTTGCAAGGAGATGCTATGGATCGTGATGAAGAGACTGCTCGTATTCAATGTAAGTTTGTTTTCTTTCCAGTTTCGTACATTTGAAATCCATATGTTGTAGTCAAAACTTAGTAGAAAAGGGAAGGAGCAAATGTAATTTTGAGTTAACGTCTGTCATATTTATTTCTGGAATGTTAAAATTGCCTTTTGTGTTCTTAGACTTTTGGAATTTGATTGGGTGATGTGGATGGGTGGATCTGTTGACTGATTAATACTTTTTTTTTTTTGGTTTGAATCATATCAGCCATAATTTTTCTCTCTTATCAATGATGTCATGATTTCTTATTGCTTTCTTTTGCACATCCTGATCCCTAGAATACGGGAAATAGGATGTATGAGGAGCTTCTGTTGGAATATGATAATATTTTGCCTGTAAAGCATTTTGGGAAAACTGAGTGTGCATAGAAATGCACTTTAAGATTTTTTTTTTATCTATATTAATTGAGAAAGATGGTTAAAGGTGCTGGAAAACTTTTGGATAAAAGAACTATATTGCCTGATTGGGAATTAAACTCTTAACATGCTTGCATTTGTAAATTATAAGCATATAAGGACTATCAAGATTTTATGTAATTGACTGCTTCATCGCAGACCTTGCAGAGATTGCCAAGTTTCTTGGTATTACTACAACGATAGATACTGAAGCCATCCAAGTAAGTTTGTTTAATCCAGCTTGAAATCCAACCTGTTATTCATAAATGCGTTGCTATATATGTGTTTTAGTGCGACTTCTTTTTTGAATTTTGACCGAGATACAGTCTCTGGAAATGTTTTTCTAGTATGATGCTTCAGTAGCAACAGTTGGTAGTCACCTATCAATTCATTTTTTTTTTTTTGGTTTTATGCAAGCAATGCACATGTATGTCACCAATTTGTGTTATTTTTCAACATAACCATTTTGATTCTTGGAGATGTGCACCTCTTATCTGATATACGTAGAAATGTCAACAGTAAGTTATGTACTAGCTAGATTGCTGCTTTAAATGATCCAGTTTGTGTGCAATGCCTTTGTGGTTCAGGGGCGAGGAAGCTATGAAGACCGAACTGAAATGCTTCGTCTAATAGTAGATCTTGTGGAGGCTAGCATCTATGCTGATAATCCAGAATGGAGGTGGAGTCCTCTGTCACCTTAACCCTTTAATGTTTTAATATGCTGTTGCATTCATATCCTCTGTCACCCTTGCTCTAAAATTTGGTTTGCATTCCTTTGCAGTGTTGATGAGCAGGTAGCCAAAGACATTCAACTAATAGATTCTATTGCTGAGAAGCAAGCCTTAATTTTCTCAGAGGAATGCAAATTGTTCCCTGCAGATGTACAGATTCAATCCATATATCCTCTGTAAGATTAAATTCTTGTGGACTTCAACTTTTCATATTCATTCCTTTTCATAAACAAAATGATGCCATGTGTATCATATTTGTAAAACACTTTTCATATCCAAACTTGCCCCTACTTGGATAATCTAGACAAGCTTTGGACTCTTTAGAGTTTGAGGATTGTCAATAATTATCTAGCAATTGTGGCAATGTATATAGCTTAAACACCATTTTATTTCCCAAGAAAATATAAATTTCTTCGAATCAATTTGGAGGTCATCGTCACAACATCATGCCAAAAACCTATCACATGCATATTACTTTTCCATGCCATGAGGTGGAGTGACAGTATTTTCCTTTCATCAAAGTATATTGCAGGCCTGATGTGTCTGAGCTGGAATCCAAACTTTCAGAACAATCGAAGATACTCTTAAATCTTCAACAGAAAGTTGATGATTTGGCATCAAAGGTTACCTCAGTCCCTTAGCATTTCAAACCTGATTTGCAAATTTATGCTCTTCTCCCTTTTTATTTCCCTTGTATTTCTCTCCTGGAAAATTAAAATTAAATCTCACAAGTCATAACTTAGTTAAAAACCAATATTTTTCTTTTGGAGAATAATTCCAAATTCCTATCTGTATCAGAGCTATATATTATTCCCTCCAATTCTTTTATGTTTATAATTTTATTTCCTTTCATTCTCTTTCTTTGTGTTGACTTTGTGCACCTTTTTGTTTAGCATGCTTATAATCCGGATGAGGAATATACAGAGGTGGAATCCCAACTGCGAGCTCATTTGGAATCATTTCTCGAGACTGCAAGACAATTCAATGTGATTTACACCAAGGTTTGCATTTCTCTCCAAATGTGTTTCATTCTTTCGTTGTACTTGAAACTAGCCAAACAAAGAATTTGTCTTGTATTATTTTGTATCTGTGTTCAATCTCTCTATTTTGTTATTGTTGCTTGTACCAAAGGAAAAAAAAAAAAAAGAAGGAAGGATGTGGATCTCTGCATCACATCTGGCATGACGAATTAGTATGCTTTTCCTTAATTTTGTTTGCTATGTTCATTGGCTTGTTTGGCTGACACTTATTGCTTTATGATCTTTGCAATTGTAACCACAAATACGCTTCCATGTAATGTTATGTTTTATGAGTTCGGGTTGACATCCTCTTACAATTTTTTTTTTGGCAGGAAATTCGCCCATGGACACACATGATGGAGGTGCCACAGCTTCATGGCTTTGGGCCAGCTGCTAATCGCTTGTTGGAGGCATACAAGATGCTTTTAAAGGTAATTTGGAGTCAGATGCACCTTGAATACAAGCACTACCATATGCATCAAGTAGTCTAGTTAAAGACATTATATCTTGTTTTTGCTTCTTCTCTACAGGATGCCAAAAAGAAAAATTGATGGTTAATTTTGATAGTTTTGCAAAATTTTGGGTGTAATCATTTATCATAGACAGAAGTAATGTTTCACTTGTTTTCTCAAGGGAATTAACTTTTTTTTTTTTTTTTGGTTTTTGTGGCAGTTTCTTGGGAACATGAGGAATCTCAGAGATTCACATGCAGCTCTTGCTGTTGGATCATCTGAAACAATAGCTGGTGAACCCTCATCTGTTACAAGAATAATTTCAGAGTGTGAATCTGCGTTGACATTCTTAAATCGTGATCTTGGAGTTCTGTCAGCTTCAATTGCTCGTGAGCGAGGCAATGATGTGAATTCATGATGAATGAATTTCAAGATATCAAGTACCACTATGAAACTCTCTCTGACAGAAATATTTGTTGACTACAAATTTTCCTATCTCCATCATTATGATTATTATAATTTTTTTATTAGACGTTTGTCGAATAGACCTTCATAGTAAACTGTTTTCAAGTGAGGTTTTGCTACAAGTGATTGTATGGTTCCTTAATCAAAAGCAGTGTTAAATTCTTGGATTTGAATTGCTTGGAATACCTGAATCATTATAATACACTTATACTGCAACAATGTCAGCTTGAACAGAGCAGTAGGAAACTGTCAATAGAGAGTATAATAGGCACAAAACTAAACAATTATGCCTCTAAATTGTATTATGCATTGCCTATAACCTATGTAGCATGGAAATGTGGAAACGGATACGGCGAAACGACATTTTTATGGAAACGGATACGGCGAAACGATATTTTTATGGAAACGAAAACGTGTAAATATTAAAAGTATAGGGATATATAAATAAATATTAAATATATATATATAAATCTTGAAAAACTTTATTTATTCTATTAATTAATAGTATAATTATAGAAATTATTTTGTTTAGTTAAATACTAAATAAATATATTTTCAAAGTTGGAAACGTGTTTTCTAATTTTTCATATTTGCAGAAACAGCCCGAAATGTTTCTGAGAGGTTTTCTGAAGTTTCCGATACGGAAACGTTTGGGAAATGCGGAAACATCTACTGGGATAAATTTCCGTGCATCATAGCCTATAACTAGATATTGTGAGATTATCATTAGTGTAAGAGCAGTGAATTTTTTTTAGCGATGCAGGCATAACATAGAGTTGCCTACCAATTTGAGAAATTTTTTTTTTTTTTTTTTTAAGAAAAAGATGATCTGCGGTGTGTCATATGTGCTACCCAAATTTCTGTGTTCTTGTTGTTACCCTTTTTGCCTGGAACCTGTAATCTTGCTGATTTCAATCTCACACAAGTACATCATGCATTGTCCAAAGTATTTCAGTGAACTATTTTCTCTTACGTAACATTTCAGATCCCCTATCCATTGGCAATTCCTAGTGTGCTTACGGTACCGTTTCGAAAGAGGTGGCCGTGACAATCATTGTAACATTTCACCTTTTTCTCCTTTGCATTATCAGTAATATTACTATCGACTGCGAGCCTGTCAGCTTTTACTCGTGTTGAAGAAGATAATTATGGTTTCACTTTACAGCTTATTCGTTGGGATTCGCCAAATTCTCCCTTCTACAGTGCTTCAGAAACCACTGCTACTCGCTTTACTAATGCTTCATAGCATTCCAAAGCTAGATTCAGTCTCTTTGATCTGATGTCCGAAACTTCTAATGCGTTTGAATCTGGACTAAACTATACGAAAGGAAACTATCTTATCCAAATTTCAATTGGCATGCCACCGGCTAAAAATCCTAGCCCTTGCAGATATTACAAGTGATCTGACATGGCTACCATGCAAAATGTGCCAGGTTGCACCAAAGATGACTTTACATTTTTCCCCAGGAGTCCAAAACCTATGCAAGAGCGGCGTGCGAATCATGTCAGTACCAGATTACAAATGGAGCAGTTTGCCAAAAAAAAACTGTGCATATATCTATGCTGTCCTCTTCCTGATCTAGCTGCACAAATAAGGGTTTAAGGGGTGTTTGGATTAGCTGATTTGACCAGCTGATAGATGTTTGGTTTAAAAAAGTAGGGTAAAAAGTGTTTGATAATTGTTTTATATCAATAGCTAATAGTTGATTGGCTCCCAATCAGCTCTAAGTTTTAGCATTTTTGAATAAGCTGACTTCAAGTTTTTTATTTTTACAAATCTAACCTTATAACTTCCGCTATAGGTGTTGGGCTTCGTGGCCACATGCTGAGTGAAATTCCGCCAAATACCATTTGATGTGCAACGGAACAATATGTTATGTGCTATTGTATATTCTCTTTTCAATATTTTTCTCAATTTTTTTTGCCTAGTGAAAAAAATTCAAAACTTTGTGATATTTTATAATCTTATTTCAATTTTTTTATTTTAATAAAAATATTTTCATCACATTAATTATAGTACAAATAGGTTTTTAGTTAAAATTAAATAAAAAATATTGACATGATATTGATAAAATATCGAATATATTCTTATATTTTTCAAAAAATATATCTCAAAAATTAAACAATATTATTTTGCACTTATTAAAAAATTATGAATTTAATACTATATTATTATTATTATTATTATTATTATTATTATTATAATATAGTAAAATTTAATATTTTTTCTGTTTGTTTGTATAAAATAAATAAATTATGTTTAGAATAGTCATTTTATATGCTAACCAAAACAGCTCACATGTATTTTACCAAACACTATTACAAAACAGCTAAAATATCAGCTAATAGAAACAGCTAAACCAAACAGGCCCTTAATTACTATGGATACGATCAGCTTGCATTCCACCAGTGGTCGAGTTATTTCCCTTCCCAACTTTAACTTTATAAGTGGAACATTCATTGATAATTGGCATTACATTGGAGCTGGCATTGTTGGGCTCGGACGCGGTTCGCTTTCTGTAATATCCCAAATGAAACGTATGATAAATGGCACATTTTCTCAATGCCTGGTGCCATACTCTTCAAAACAATCTAGCAAAATAAAGTTTGGTTTGACAGGTGTGGTTTCAGGTGAAGGAGCAGTCTCTACTCCTATAGCAAATGACAGGGGATCAGGGGCTTACTACCTTCGACTAGAAGCAATCAGTGTAGGAGGCAAAAGGGTAGCAAATAATGTCTATCATGAACGTAAATCTAACACATATATAGATTGGAGGACAACTTTTACATCCTTGCCATTTGATTTCTATCAGAATGTAGAAGTCCAAGTTAAGAAGGCTATCAACCTGACACCGATAAATTATAACAATAACAGAAACCTGTCACTTTGCTACAAGGCAGAATCTGATCATGATTTTTACAATGCATTTTACAAATGCAAATGTGGAATTAAGTCCTAAGAACACCTTTGTAAGATTGGTAAGGAACGTGGTCTGCTTTGCTTTTGTCAATGATACTCTCAGATATGCGGTCTATGGAAGCTGGCAACAGATGAACTTTATTGTAGGCTACGACCTCAAGAAAAGCACTGTATCGTTCAAGCAAGCTGACTGCACCCAGTATTAATTAGTTTCTATGTTCTGTATACATTTTTTTTTTATTGAACCCTTTTTGTACTTCCAGTTTTAGTGTGATATGCTATGAATTATATTAAAGAATCATTTCTCAACTTGCGAATTTGAAGATTTGGTGACCGATTTAAATTAAAAAGGAGTGAGTGATCTGTTGAATTTGTCAGTTAAGTGATAATTCCTTTTCAAAATTATCCTGAGATGTAGGTTTTGATTCCTACTGTTTCAATTTAAAAATGGAAGATTGTCTCTGATACTTAGTTCATATATATGACCTCCTATTAAAAAAAAAAGGTTTATGTTTAGTGATAATGACATCTAATTATCTATTTTGCCTTTTATTTTAAAAAATTATAAAAGAATTAGGGTGTATTTAGTATAAATGTATTGTACAAAATTTTACAAAATTTATTTGCAAATGCAAGTGAACGTGTTTGATTTAAATGAAAGAAAATTTTATGAAATTCATCCATTTCATAAAATAGTTATTTAAACCAGATATACTTTACTAATAAGAATTCATTTGCAAATGAATTCTATTTAAGAGGTTTTTTTTTTTTTTTTTTTTTTTTTTTTGGAGAGGATAAGAGTGTGCTGGTTTAAATGAAAATTTTGTAAAATTCATTTCTAATTCTAACCTCTTAATTTTGTAGAATTGCTTAGCACTAAATTCATTCTTATTGATAAAATGTATTTGGTTCAAATGAATTTTATTTAAATTTATTTTAAAACAAAATCAATTGAACCAAATAAGGGATAAAATTCATTTAAAAATAAAATGAATTGTTGTGTGAAATTGAACCAAATTAACAAGGGGTTAATGTGTTAGGATTCAACTAAATTTTATGGGATATGTTCAGAACTTATTCACTTGATTTTTTATTTTTGTGTAATATCATATCATATGTTATTTATGTGTTTAAAAAATTAATTGAGATTCTGCAGATATTGAATTTTTATTTTTGGGTTTTTTTTATCATTTCATTTTTTTTAATTGAGATACTGCAGAAATGTATGAATTTATGCATGCATTTGTTTCACAGCTAGTGTGTATATATAAAAAAGAGAATCAAAACAAATGGCATTACAATTACTTAATTTTATCATATCCACAGATCACAATCACATATGCTAAAAATAGCCCTGAAATCTGAAGTATTTAGCAACAAACCTAAAAAATAGAAGCTAACAGATTCCACTACAAAACGGCAGATTTTTAATGACAAATTCAGAATTGCATTGCAATAAAAGCAAAAGAAAGTTCTTGCCTGCCATGCCATTTTTAGCCTCTCTCTTTTTCTCTCAATTGTCTGGTCTAAATGTGTTTTTATTCTATATATGCATACTAAATTTTCCTGAAGGCACCAAACATCATTGCTGCAATGGTGTTTAATCAAGCTCTTTTTTGTCTTGCAATATCTTTCTCTTCTTTCTTTTTTATTTTACAAGCACAGGATGGTGGTTTCCATGTAGACCTGATCCACAGGGATTCACCAAATTCTCCATTCTATGATCCTTCAGAAACTCATTCGCAGCGCATGATCAATGCCGTGAAACGTGCTTTTAATCGCGCTATTGGTTACCATAATTTTTCTTTCTTAAACACACCTGAATCTACAATTGCTTCCAACACCGGGGAGTATCTCATGGAAATTGCTATCGGCACGCCACCTTTTAAAATCCTTGGAGTTGCAGACACAGGCAGCGATCTTACATGGACTCAATGCGCACCTTGTACTCATTGTTATAAGCAAAAAGACCCTCTTTTCAACCCCAAAGCTTCCTCCAGTCACCAAGAAGTTCAATGTGAATCAGCAGTATGCAAAAATTTAGGTGGAAGCCTCTGTGCGCCCAGTGCTGGTGGTAACCGAACCTGCCATTACTCCATTTCATATGGGGATAAATCATACACTGAAGGAAGTCTTTTACTGGAAACAGTCACGCTTGGTTCGACCTATGGCGTGCCTATGTTCTTCCTTAACACTTCTATCGGATGCGGATATAACAACAGTGGCAGCTTTGCAAGAAATGGATCTGGAATAATAGGCCTTGGCAGAGGTCCAGGTTCTATAATGTCAAGAATTCATAATTACATTGGTGGCAGATTTTCTTATTGCCTAGTTTCAGTGTATTCTGAGACTCACAACTCAAGCAAAATGAATTTCGGTAGCCTAGCTAAGGTTTCAGGCTTTGACGTTGTCTCCACCCCCATGACTCTGAGAGATACTGAAGTTTTCTACTTCCTGACATTGGAGGGCATAAGTGTCGGAAACGAAAGATTAGGACTCAACAACAATTCATCATCTACAAATGTGGTCCAACAAGGCAACATGATCATAGATTCAGGCACGACATTGACAATTCTGCCTAAGGATTTGTATGATCAAATCGAGTCGAAAGTGATCAAGGCTATTGCTAATCTTGAACGCGTTAACAGAGCAGACATTTTACCTCTGTGCTACAGGACCAAGTCCGATGATTTCGGAGCTCCTAGTTTGACAATGCACTTCACTAATGCAGATCTCAAGTTGCAGCATATAAATACATTTTTAAGATACTCTGAGGATTTGGTCTGCTTTGCATTTGTAGCTAGCGTTAACTATGGTTCATTTTCAATTTTGGGTAACTTGGCGCAGATGAACTTTTTAGTAGGCTACGATCTTGATAATAAAACTGTGTCTTTTAAACCAGCTGATTGCAGCAGACTATGATCTTTATATAACTTGCACACTAATTGCATGTTTGTCGTCACAGTGAAGTACTAGATAGGTCCAAAAAAAACAAAACAGTATAGTTGATTGTACAAGATGTTTGATTGTTTGATGAAATTAAGAATCATCAACACTTGTAACAAGTTACCTCTTGTTCATATAACCAAATGTCACATGCAAGCTTTTGACATTGATAACCTTGGCAAGTTCATGATTTTTCGATCAAATTAAATCATCTATCTTATTATATAAACATCACAAATATGTATATGCAAATTTTTTTTTACGTTCTGTCAGTTTGTTTTTTTAATTTATAAATTGACCATTTAAATTAATTTATACATCTAAGTAGTTTTATTTTAGTTTTTCAAAATACATTTGAATACCTCAATAATGCTAAAAAGTGTTAATATACAGTCGCGTTGAATAGTTGTTGAAAGACTTTTATCGATCGTCCTTGTAATTCTTCTCAAATCGAACTGAATTTGTTAGAGTTCAATGAATTTTTAAATACCGATATTTTTTTCTTCAAAAAAATCCCATTATATAAATATCATTTAATTGAAATTCAAACATTGCATTGTTAACAAAATTCTTTATCCGCCAGTGAGGGAGTAGTCAAGTGATAACTCCTTTTCAAGAGCATCCTGAGGTGCATGGTTCGATTCCTGCTGTCGTTGATTTAAAGGGAATGATTGTCCTCCTGTTGTGCAGTCCATCAAAATTTAGGTCATATGACCTATCTGTTAAAAAAAAATACAATTCTTTATCCCCGCTGGCTAATACCTGACAAATATGAAATTGGTTATTCACTGTACAATTTTATAGAAAATTTGGTAAGTTGGCCTTTGCTAAAATTGAAAATTCTGTCAGTGAATGCTGAAATTTTTTAGATATGATTCAGGTTAAGGGGGTTGGTACTTACAGCTACTCAACTCTATCCATAATAGCTGGAAGATCTCCCAAAAATGAATGATATATCCAAATCAAATTTTTGCCAATTTAGCCTTGTGAACTATATATAGGATTAAAAGTTGTTCATAGGATTAAAAGTTGTTCATGTGAATGGAATACAATCCATTAAAAAAAATTTTTACCTTAAAAATTATTTTCCAAAAATAATTTTTTATATTTAATCATCATTTTCTAATAAAAGAATTTTTTTTACCTAGATTTAAATTTTTTAATTAAGAGGAATATTTTTAAGAATTCAACTACTATTTTAACAAAAGTTTAAAATTATTTAGTTTGAAATAAAGGGTATAATTAGAAACAAAAAAATAGTTGCAAATTAAATTGGATTCTGATTTTATTACACGATTACATTAAATTCCGGATTGACTATTTTATAGTCTTTTTCAGGTCAACCAGCAAAGATTTGCATAATCAATAGGAAGGTCAACATAATAACGCAAGAAAAATAGGAACGTCGATTTCCAAAAAAAAAAAGAAAAATAGGAACGTCAACACAATATATATATATATATATATAGCACAAGTCTTATAAAATCCTTGCAACAACAAAATTACATTAAAAAAAAACTATGTGAATTTTATTCAATGATTGAGTTAAAACAAAGTATTAGAGTTAAAAATTAGAAGAAACATATAAAAAAAATTATAAATAATACTACGACAAATACATGTGTATCTGATAGAGTTGTTGATAATGCATACTTTTTTTTGGATAATAAGGAAATCATATGATTTAAATATTAATGGACTGTAATTCTCCCTTTTTAAATTTATAACTGCAAAATTTAAATTTTACATCTTAAAATGTCCATAGAGAGAAGTTACTACCTACATTTAAAATGATTCCACAATTATATATATATTTTGAATTATCGGTGTTCAAAAAGTTCATTGAATTCTAATAAATTAGATTTGATTTTAACAGAATTATAAATATGATAAAAATCTCTAAATAACTAATTTAACATGACTGCATATGCCATAACTCAACTTGAAACGTCATTTAAACGAAAATAACTACCTAACCAATTGATCCAATGGTTAGAGGCGGAACTATTAATTAAGAGAAATAGCCCCCTAGAATTTTGAAAATTTTCATATATATATATATGTTATTTCCCCCTCCCCAAATTGATAGTAGCCTTTCATTTTAATTTTATTATTATATTATTTTAATATAATTATTATATTTGAGATATGAGCCTTTACTGGGTGTAACAAATTTAATCAGAAAAAAAAACCTTAACTCAAAGGTTGGAACTTTACACTGCTGCCTACCTTCCCTTTCTCTCATTCTTCTACGTTTTTGTCTCCTAGAATTCTTTTTTTTTTTTTTTTCTTATTCTTCCTTCTCTTCAATTTTCTATCCAAATTCAACTCTATTTTTATATGAAGTGCTTCAAAATTGATAGTTTCCTCACATATAAGATAAATTATGCATCTCATTAGATATTAAGGTAAAAATTATTTCTCTTTTTTTTTTGTTATTTCTTTAATGACTAATTTTTTTTTCTTTTGTATATATAAGCATCAATGATAAAAATTTTAAAATTTAAGGTTTAAGATTAAATTTTAGAAACAAATAACATTTGAAATTTATAATTTTTAAAATTTAAGGTTTAAGATTAAATTTTAGAAACAAATAACATTTGTAATTTATAATTTTTAAATTTTTTTTACTAATGAATTTATTCAATTAATTTGGTAGTCAAGACCTTTCACCCCTCCGAATTGAATGTCCTAGTTCCGCCCCTGCTAATGGTCATTGATTTTTTATATTGTTTTTATTTGAAAAAATAAAAAATAAAAATATAAATTCAAATTCGTAACTTGTAAATTTAAGTACGTACTAATAATTTTATAACTTAGGTAAAAAAAGTTAATATTTTAATAATAACTATAATCTAATTAACTTACTAACAATTCTATAACTCTCCTAAAAAATTATTTTAAGAATAACTACGGGATTTACACCAGTTACACAGTGGGAACATATACTCTAAATATCATTATCCAAAATCACTTGTAATTAACATTTTAATAAATTTACCTATTCTAATTGTGGAAAAACAAAGATATAATGGGAAAGAACATCCAATTTTGAAACCGAAAAAAAAAAAAAATCTCCATAGAATCATGGGAGATTTTGGCACAGTCGCATGAAAAAAAAAGTCAAAAATCAAGACATAATTAATAGGTATATCCTGCCTCTGACCTGTATATATTTTCTATATAATTCGAAAAAATAAAAAATCAAAATATAATTAAGAGTTAGGAATTAACCTCACCTTTAATTAATATTTTAATTTTAAATTAATGAAAGAGTAGAAACATTGACATTTTCGTAAAAATAGATCTCTAGTTAATAAAAATTAATTAATTAAAATAAAAATTTTCAAAAAGGGAAATGATGATATTTAAAAAAAAAAGGTATATAACTCTTTTTTTTCTCATTAATACTCATAATTACATAACCTAAAAGGAAACAACGTATTGTTAGCTTATAAATAATATTTAATACCAGAAATAAATCCAATTGTTACTCTCCTTTTCACCCTACATTAAAAGTTAAAACTTTAGCGAAGAAAAAGACATTTTTAGCCACGAAAGATGTTAGCATCTACTATATGTTAAGGCCCTATATATATATACACATAGCCTAACCATAATATGCATGCATTTTCACAGAAATCTTTGATTTAGCCATGGCAGCTACTTCACTTTCTTCAATAGTTATTGTTACAGTTGTTGTTTCTTGTACATTATTAGTCTTCATTGATGCAGCCAAAGATGGGTTTAGTGTGGAATTGATTCACAGAAATTCTCCAAAATCTCCCTTCTATGATCCCAGTGAAACCCCGGCTCAACGCATAGCCAATGCTTTTCATAGATCGATGAGTCGTGTCAATCGTTTCAGCCCCACAAAAGATTCTGATATCTCCCCTAATACTGCTGAGTCAGATTTAATTTCTGATCAAGGTGAGTATTTAATGACATTTTCACTTGGGACACCAGCTTTTGACATTTTGGCTATAGCTGACACAGGCAGTGATCTTATTTGGACACAATGTAAGCCTTGTGGTCAATGTTATGAACAAGATGCTCCTCTCTTCAATCCAAAATCTTCGAGTACTTACAGAGATTTTGCTTGCTCGACAAAGCAATGTGATTTGCTTCAAGAAGCAGCTAGCTGTTCTCCTCAAGGTAGCACTTGCCAATATTCTTACTCTTATGGAGACAGATCTTTCACTAATGGAAATGTTGCTGCTGATACTATCACTTTAGGGTCTACTTCAGGCAGGCCTGTTTTGTTACCAAAAGCTATTATTGGTTGTGGACATAACAATGGTGGTACTTTTAATTCTAAAACTTCAGGTATTGTTGGCCTTGGAGGTGGCGAAATTTCACTTATTTCTCAACTTGGTTCTTCAATTGATGGCAAATTCTCTTACTGTTTGGTTCCTTTAACATCAACCACCACGAATTCAAGCAAGTTGAATTTTGGAAGCAATGCTATTGTTTCAGGTGAAGGAGTTCAATCAACTCCTTTAATTTCCAAAAGTCCTGACACGTTCTATTTCCTGACACTCGAGGCAATAAGTGTAGGAAGCAAAAGAATTGAATTTCCAGGTTCTTCTTTTGGATCATCAGAGGGAAATATCATTATTGATTCTGGAACAACACTGACTCTACTTCCTGACGATTTCTTCTCAGAAGTGTCTTCAGCAGTAGAAAATGCAGTCCATGGGACACGTGTCGATGACCCGAATGGTTTTTTAAGTCTTTGCTATAGTGCTAGTGCAGATCTTACAATTCCAACAATCACAGCTCATTTTACTGATGCAGATGTGAACCTGAAACCTATAAACACATTTCTTCAGGTTTCTGACACTGCTGTGTGTTTTGCTTTTGGTTCTATTAGTTCTGGTGCAATTTTTGGTAATGTGGCACAGATGAATTTCTTGGTCGGGTATGATCTTGAAGGCAAGACTGTGTCATTTATGCCAACCGATTGCACAAAACATTAGTCTGATTAATTAATTGGGTAATTGTTTTCTTGAAATATGTGTTTTTGTTCAATAATGGAAGGAAGAATATTGGTTTAGGTTCTTGAAATTTAGCTTCCTTTCGAATGTTCAAAGAATTGTTTGCCTTGCTTATGTTTTTGTATATGGGCTAAGATCTTATGTACAACCCATTATTTCTATTAAATATATGTACGTATTTTATTTTGAAGTAATGGTGAAATTTCATTGAAGAAATTACATATCATGTTGACTTTTTTTTTTTTTTCTAAAAGAGAATAATCATATCTAAAATAAATACAAAATAAATAAGTAGTATTAAAAGGGACTCAAAATATCTTATTTGTGCACATACAGAGAAAATTATCATTTCATTTTATGCAATTGCAATCTCTAGTAGATGGTTTCAAATTTGATAATAAGGGAACGAAATAAGAAGGATGATAATAAAGGAAGAATTGCCATTTATTTTACATATGCATGTCTCAAAAGAATGTACTGAATAATTTTATATGAATTGGGTTATAATCGAGTTGGTTTGAGTTATTTTCGAGTTCGAATTCAACTCGAATTTAAATTTAAAACTCGAACTCAATTTAAATTTGATCGAGCTTTTTATTTTAAACTCGAGTTCAACTTGATTAAATAATTTATATACTTTAACTTGACTCGATTAATTTTAAAATTTTAAATTTTTTAAAATATTAAAAATTGACTTGAGTTCGAAATCAATTCGTTCGATAACATATATTTATAATTATAGAAAAATAAAAGAGTATACACAAATTCGATTAAACTCGCAAATCTATCGAGTGACATTTAGGAGTTCAAACTTTACTCAATAACCTACTCAAGTAACTCCAGCTCGAGTTCAACTCGATAATAATCGAGCCAATTTCAAATTTTAAGAGTTGATCCGAGTATATTACGAGTTGGTTTGACTTAATTACATCCCTAGTGCTTAATATATATTGATTTATTTATAAATTTTTACCGTTTTGATGGAATCCAATAGTAAAAGTTCAAATGAGTTCCGGAGAACTTTGGTTTAAATTAGTTTTTTTTTTTTTTTTTTATCGAAATATATAAATTAGTCTTAAACCTACAATTTAAAAAAAATTAGTGGTGTAGAATAGAACGACCAGTCGTTTCACGGGTTCGTTTGTGGACAAATTGTAAAAACAGAAGATTCCATAACAATTTTATACGAGTTCAGCAAACTATGAGCAGAGTCTCATGAAACCTGCAAGGCTATCAATCGCAAAAGAATGTACTGAACAATTTCTTTATTCTTCCCTTTCAAGAGCTTTATCCTCTGCATCAAACCCAAAGCAGCTTCATAAAGTCCATTCTCTCATAATAACATCAGGCCTTTCAAAAAGATGTGTTTTTTTCTGTGGCAATCTTATAAGCAAATATGCCCAGTTTAAAGAACCAACTTCTTCTCTTTCAGTCTTTCACCAATTCTCTCCTGCAATTAATGTTTATCAGTGGAATTCAATCATTAGAGCAGTTACTCATAATGGGTTGTTCTCTAAAGCTCTTGACTTTTACTCCAAAATGAGAGAAATTAACATTAAGCCTGATACTTATACTTTCCCTTCTGTAATTAATGCGTGTGCAGCATCTGGGGATTTTGAGACGGGTATTGTGGTTCACCATCATGTTCTGGAGATGGGTTTCGGATTTGATTTGTATATTGGAAATGCTTTAGTGGATATGTATGCTAGGTTTGGTGATTTGGTTAAAGCACGTAATGTGTTTGGTGAAATGACTCGGAGAGATATTGTGTCCTGGAACAGCTTGATTTCAGGGTACAGTGCTAATGGGTACTGGGAGGAGGCTTTAGAAATTTATTGGCAGTTAAGAATGGCTGGGTTGAAACTAGATTCTTTTACTATTGCAAGTGTCTTGCCTGCTTGTGGAGGTTTGGTTGATGTTAAAGAGGGTGAGGTGGTTCATGGATTAGTGGAAAAGCTTGGGATTAATGCTGATGTTATAGTTAGCAATGGACTTCTTTCTATGTATTTCAAATTTGATAGACTAATAGATGCTCAAAGAGTTTTTAACGAGATGGTTGTTAAGGATACTGTTAGTTGGAACACTTTGATTTGTGGATATTGTCAAATGGAATTGTTTGAAGAGTCGATCCATTTATTTATGGAGATGGTGAGGAGGTTTAGACCAGACTTGTTGACTATCACATCTGTTCTTCGGGCTTGTGGTCTCTTAAGGGACTTGGACTTTGGAAAATTTGTTCATGATTATATGCTAAGAAGTGGTGTTGAATGTGATATAACAGCAAGCAATATCCTTATTGATACATATGCAAAATGTGGTGACTTATTAGCTTCAAGGAATGTCTTTGACACAATGAAATGTAGGGATTCCGTGTCATGGAATACATTAATCAATTCTTATGCTCGGAGGGGAAGCTATGGTGAAGGGTTAAAGCTCTTTAAAGAAATGAAGATGAACTTTAAACCAGATCCTATCACTTATGTGACACTTTTGTCTATCTCTACTAGACTAGGAGACAAAAAACTGGGAAAAGAAATCCACTGTGACTTAGCTAAATTAGGATTTAATTCGGATTTAGTTGTTGGTAATGCATTAGTTGATATGTATGCTAAGTGTGGCAAAATGGATGACTCTCTTAAAATTTTTCAGAGCATGAAATTTCGTGACACAGTAACATGGAATACCATTATCGCTGCATGTGTCCAAGCTGAAGATTGCAGTTTGGCATTTAGAATGATTAACCATATGAGAACTGAGGAATTGGTGCCAGATATGGGAACCCTGTTGGGTATATTGCCAATTTGTTCCTTAATTGCTGCCAAAAGGCAAGGGAAAGAGGTTCATGCTTGCACTTTCAAGTTTGGATTTGAGTCGACTGTTCCAGTTGGGAATGCATTAATTGAAATGTACTCCAAATGTGGCCACTTAACATACTGTATCCAAGTATTTGAGCATATGAAAACAAAAGACGTGGTGACATGGACTGCATTGATCTCTGCATATGGGATGTATGGTGAAGGAAAGAAAGCTTTGAGAGCATTCAAGGAGATGGAATTGGCTGGAGTCATTCCTGATCATATTGCTTTTGTTGCCATCATCTATGCCTGTAGCCATTCAGGTTTAGTAGAACAAGGTCTGGCTTGTTTTGACCACATGAAGGATTACGGCATTGAGCCAAGAATTGAACATTATGCTTGTGTAGTTGATCTTCTGTCCCGGTCTGGACAATTATCTAAAGCAGAAGAGTTTATCAGCTCAATGCCACTGAAGCCAGATGCTAGTATATGGGGATCTTTGTTAAGTGCTTGTCGTGCAAGTGGAGACCTTAAGATCGCAGAACGCGTCTCAGAAAATATTCTTCGATTGCACTCAGATGATCCTGGATATTATATTTTAGCATCAAATGTTTATGCAGATTTAGGGAGGTGGGATGAGGTCAGAAGGATACGGAAGTGCTTGAAAGACAGGGGACTGAAAAAAGATCCTGGATGCAGTTGGATTGAAATTAAAAACAGAGTGTATGCTTTTGGTGCTGGTGATAAATTCTTTGAACAGTATGAAGAGGTGAATAAGTACTTGTCGCAACTTTCGGATTTGATGACCAAAGAAGGTTATGTAGCTGATTTGAAATTTGCTCTTCATGATGTTGAGGAGGATGAAAAGAGAGGCTTACTTTGTGGCCACAGTGAAAGGCTTGCCATAGTATTTGGATTGTTAAATACAAGACCAGGAACCCCTTTACAGATATTGAAAAATCTTCGTGTGTGTGGGGATTGTCATACATGGACCAAGTACGTTTCAAAGATCGTAAAACGGGAAATATTAGTAAGGGATGCCAATCGATTTCACATGTTCCAGGATGGGGCATGTAGCTGCAGAGATCATTGGTGATTTAGTTGTCCATATGTCACATATTTTTCTATGGTGGATGAGTTTAGAGATGAACAATGGAGATTTGGATATGTCCTAAATCAACCAAGAAATTCACTAATAAGGAAGGTTGGGCATATGCAAGTTACCAAGGGAAGCAAAGCAGAAGCATAGATCATGGTGAAGGAATGAAGAAGAATTTAGAAGCAGTAGACCTTGTTATGGATATATACCTAAACCTGGTAAGACGGAGAAAATGCATACATACAAGGACCTCATGTTGATTGGGAAACTGGGTTGAGCTGAATGCATATTTGGATGGTTCAAGATTTTCGGCATTGCAGTGTATTGCATCACTGCAAGATGAGTACCAAAAAGCTTATGATCGAAACTGTTTGAATTTTCCTAGTAATGACAGTTAATATGGGGCTTTGAATGATGGCTTGTACCTCATCTGCAGTGCAGGTATTCAGCGAAGCATCCATACATAAATTGATTGCAATATTTCATGGCGTGCATGGCAGCTGGTAAAGTTTTCTTGTCATATTGTCTGCTGCTCTTGAAATTATTATGTTTTATTGTTTAAACAACTGATCAATGTATTATCTTGCAGGCCATTCCATGTTGGCCTATCCATTAAGAATCAAAAGAAATGGAATTGAAAAGAGCTCTTAAGGTGGTATTTTGTACCATTACAGCGTATGCTGGATCACTATCCATCATAAAGATAATTTATTCTTACGAAACTCCTCGGAGAATCTGGAATTTTGTGCAAGACAAATGGAAGATCTTGGAAAGAATTGGTAATTCCAAAAACGAAGTTATATATGGTGGCCTATAGAGTTGGAAAGGTTGTCAGGCTGATGCTTGTTACTAAATGATAATTAAAAAACAATTCCAGGTAGTGAAAATTATTGGAAATCAGAGTTTTGTGTTTTTCTACTGTATTTTTTATTTTAATTAGTGAATGTCTTTATGATGTTGCAAATCAACTGATAATGTTTAGCCTTCCACTTGAACTAGTCCAGGACTGGCGGAGAACAGTACTGTATCAAGGGTATGGCAGAAGTAGCACTAAACTGTATATATATAATCAATGAGCAAAAACATAAAAGCAGAATCCATTGAGATTCAATAGCTCATGAAATGGATAACGATGATCAAACCATTGCTACGTGTGCCTGGAACAGACACTTTTATTATTGTGGTACTTAAGCCTTATCATCTACTGCTTCTAAGTGGTTTAATAACTTTCTTGATATCTGCAATAAACAGATTCATTTCTGAGGTGCTGGTGGAAGATAGGCACGGAACTTGGTGACCAATTTGTCATGAGGTGGCAAGCTTTCTTTGATTTCAGATACACTCAAAAATTCTTGCATCCATGCTGATAAAAATGGAAATTCTTCTTTATCAATCACTTTAAAACCAAGTACCTCTTCTAACACAGGTACCGAATTAGCAAGCCAACCAAGTGCAATATCAAGATATCCAATTTGCTCTCCGCCAAAGAATTTCTTTCCTTTTAGTTCTTCCTCCAAGAATTTCAGGTACTCAGTGGCCTGAACAGAAGCCTCTTCTTGCTCCTTTCCTTCTTTGGTTAATACTGCCCAGAAAGATGCCGTGACCTGAATTGAAAAAAAAAAGAAAGTATGTTCCAGAGCATGATTATATGCAAAGCCTATGTAGTACTATCATTATTAGTTGCTTAAGAGTCATGGATAGTGCACCTTGTCGTCGCTAAATTTTGCCCAGAACCGTGCTGCGGCTCTCTTGTGAGGATCTTGAGGCAACAAGGGATTTTGCTTCCATGTGTCATCAATGTATTCAAGAATTACAAGTGACTCTGCTATAGGTTTTTCATTATGCACAAGGACAGGAATCTTTTTGTAGACAGGGTTGTATTGAAGAAGTAA
>CATIWK010378572.1:0-10640 GCA_949634005.1 Mallotus japonicus
GATTGAACATTATTTTAATTTATATAATTTCCTCTTGTGTCCATATTAACAATGATTTATACTTTAATTTTATGTATTATAGGGGTTAGATATATTTAAAATAAAAGTTTAAAAGTTGAATAAAACATTATAAAAGTTGAAGAATGCTAGAGGTTAATTGAGTAAAGTTCAAGGATAAAACTTTGCATTTGGCTATTTTCTTTTTGTATTTTTTTCGTCAAATGGAATCATAAAGCTAATATACAAAGTAATTTTTTTTGTCTGTTTTGATAAATATATTCACATTAATGAAAATTCTAGGATGAAAATGTGTTTCGAGTGATGAAATGAAAATAAATACGATTGAAGATAAAAAGAAAGAAGCAACTTGGGAAAATCATATGAATGCTAGTGGAGGACCTGATCAAGTCAATCCACTAAAAGTTGGATAACTTACACTCACCTTCCTTAATATTTTAATCAAATTCCACCAAAACATTTTAATCAGGGTCCACCAATGTCTTAAACATTAAATTATCACTTAAAATTTTAAAAAATTTTAATTAGTCTCATAAAAATTGTTTTACCTTTTTTCAATTCAAGAAATCACTCTGTCCCATATAATATGGAATATTGATATAATAAAACTAAAGTGTGTAAATACAAGTAATCATACCAATGAGTTTTCAAGCTGAAAAAAAAAAAAAAAAGCAGAAGGAGCTTCTTTGGGATCAAATTTAAAATTTTGAGAAATTTAAGTGACTGATTGAATGTTTAGAGAGACAATAAAATCTTATTAAATTTTTAGAAACGATAAATGCAAATTAACCCTAAAAATACAATTCTAATTTCCGACATATAAAAATAGCAACTGAATTAACTAAAAGTAAAGAAATGAAACACCAAGGAAGAAACGTTATTGTATTCACTTCTCATTTCATAGAATAAGGTTTTTTGAAAACTTGGGAAAAAAATCAACCCTATCAAAATTTTAGCGGTCCCATAAAATGGCTAATTTTTCTTTTTTATCCAACAATAATTTTAAGTTTATATCTTGATCTTTTTTCTGAAGCAAATTGCTTTGCTTTTTTTTTTTTTTGGGAAATTTGTATTTTGTATTTTAAGGTGTCAAAAAAATGGCTAGTGATGCCTAGCTATTTCGTTGTCAAACTTTAATCCACTGTTGATTTTCGTTGTTGTTGTTGTTTTTTTTTTTTTTTTGCTGATATTAAAATTAGAAACACTAGCCGCATTAGAATTATTAGCGATAGTAAAATTGTTAGTGACGCTTTTCTTTCTCGCTATAAAATTTTCATGCATTGCTAATTTGCTAATTTTCTTGTAGTTGAAAACGTTTGCTATCTACAAAAGATAATAACAGTAAAATAATTTTGAACTCTTTGTCAAAAAGAGAATTGGTGATTCAAAGAGAAACCAATTTTCTTCTTTCAATACCAATAATTCAAAATATTTAGACTAAAAAAAAATCAAGTTTTTTTCTTTTGCAAAACGCATAAGTACCAAAAAAAAATTTTTTTGGCTACAAAATGGCAAAAAGCGTATAGTTTTATGATTTCATTTGGGGGCTATTTACTATTTTATGACAAAAAATAAAAGAAATTACCCAAAATATGGTGGTTTTCAAACTATTTTCCAGTTTGTGAAAAGAAATAAAAAAGAAATTGGAAAAAAAAAAACTAAATTCGCCATCTAAAATGGCGGAATTGCATAAGGATAAAAATTCCAACTTGCATTCCGCCAGGGAAAATGTTGAAATGCATTTCTATTTAAAAAAAAAAAACAAAACAATCCGCCAATTTGAACGGCGGAAAGCCTGCCCATACCAAAGATCACTGAAGCAGGATAAGACGCCTCACTGCACAGAACAACAACATTCATTCACTCCATTTTTTTTTACAACCTCACTTTACCCTCTTATTTATAATAATAATAATAATAATAATAATATAGTGTTATTTTATAATTAATAATAATACTAATAAACTATTTCAAAATATTCTGCACTCTTATTTTATTTATAAATAATAACCATTACATAATATTAATTTCAACTCTTAAATTATTATTATTACTATTAGAACTGCTATTATTATTATTATTATTATTATTATTATCTTTTAAACTTATTTATATCATATAAAATTATAAATGAAAAAAAAATTATCATCATCATCATCATCATCATCATCTTGTTATATTCCTCACTAATGATTGGCGGTGGCAAAAATTATTCATACCCAATTACCTACCCTAAACCATTTATGTTAATTGGGTATGAGTCATTAATGAGTTATATATAAAAGCTAAATGGATAACAAAAGGGTTACAAAATTTTGGGATTTTTTACAATAAAAGGGCTTTTGTTTTATTTTATTAACCAAAATATCTCAAATTTTCATTATTTACTAATTTTGCCCATTTTATTTATACGAGTGCCCATTTTATTTACAGACATGCTTCATTCTTCATTTTACTTTATTTTTCCTTTCTTTATTTTTTATTTTTATTCACTTTATTTTTTCATTCTTTATTCATTTTTCTCTTTTTTTTTTTAAATTTTTTTTCCTTTTTCCTTATTTTTTCTTTTTTCATATTTATTCTTTCCTCCTTCCTTTCTTTTTTATTTTTAATTTCTCTTTTTTTTTTCATCTTGTTTCAAAATTTTTATTTTCTCAAGTTTTTTCCTTTTTTTTTTATATTAGTGGAGCATTAGTCAATAAATATTTTTTGGGATATTATTTCATAAATTTTTTGACATTTTATGCTCAAATACGATCTCTTTTTTATTTTTATTTTTTTGTTCCATCTTTTTTTATTTTCTTTTTCTTATTTAATAAATTTATCATTATTTTCTAATTTTTAATTTTTTTAATTTCAATAAACCAAAATAAATGAAAAATTATATGATCCTATAAATAAAATAGTAAAAAATCTAGTAGTATCATTAAATTAATTTTTATTGGGTTTTATTAAAAGAGGGTAGCATGCATTGCTCTATTAAATACTTTTTTGTTTTTTATATGTTTTGTTTATTTGTAATTTCTTTTATTGGATAGGGTGTTGAGAATGTTGATTTTGTTTCTATTCCTACTCATTCTGGTGGTCGTGGTGAACAGAATATGAAGGGTGTTGATGTGGTATATATTGTTATTAGTTTTTTGTAATTTTTTTTGTTGCTTTTTAGTTTTTTATTTAATTTTGTATTTGTAGGATGCTAAAAATGATTTTGTCAGTCCTCTTCCACCAAAAAAGGAGCAAAGAACTGTCTATATCTTGAAGTCTCCTTTTGTTATAGTATAGGAAACTGAAAATAAACTAAAAGTATACAAAAAATATACTATAACTTAAAGTTAAACATTTTCTTTGGAATTAAGCGGGTTGTAATTATTGTAATCAAAAAATTTTAAAGAAATGAATATGTTTCTAAATTTTTTGGTGTTGTTGAGTCGTAAGAAGATGCTGTCGTTTTATGTTGCGTTTATAATTTAGTATTATTTTGGTTTTATTTTGGTCTCTGATACCTTTTTTTAATTTGGTATCTTTTTGGTTTTTTTGGTTTTTGATACTTTTTTGTTTTATTAATGACAATGTAGTTGTATGAGTTTCTTTTTGTATGTTTGTTGCATTTATGCAATCTTTATTTTATGTCCAAATATTCCATAGTTGAAGTAGAGTTATTATTTTTATTTTCTTTGAATATGTTTTTGGTTATTTTTGGTTTCCGATTCATTTTTTGTATCCTTTTGGTTTATTTTTTATTTCTATTTCATTTTTGGTATCCTTTCGGTTTATTTTTGATTTTTGATTCATTTTTAAAAATTAATTAATTAATATAATTTGACTGATATTTTCATTTGTAAAAATTGTACGAATTCAAATTTATTTTAGAATATTTTTCGTTTATTTTATGTCTCTGATACAATAATTTAGAATACTTATGTTTATCTTACGTTTCTGATACAATAATTTTATATAAGTTTTTGTCAATTTATAATACTTTTTATATATTTATAACAATAATAAAATAATAAAACAAAACAAAAACATATATAAAATTAAAATATATTAAAATTTGTTTTGCTTGTTTATCATTAAATAATGTTAATAAAGTCGATTAATCTATGATTTGCAACTTTGGTGTCTTATCCTCATGTTAATTAAGTCACTTCCAATAGTTAACTTTTTAGCTTTTGCAAATTAATTTGCTTACATTGCTCAATACCCTGACTTATATCTGCAGGTTGGCCAATAACGTATTCACATATAACTTAATTAGCAGCAAAAAAAAAAAGAACAAGAACAAGAAACTAAAGTAGCCCTGTGGAGCGCATAATTTCCTACTTCTTGCTCTTTTAGTTTCTCTCCAAAAAAAAAAAAGAAATATGGCAGCAACTGTGCTAGAAGAAGTATGATCAATAGTGCAAGTTACTCACAAATAATTATAATTACCCTTAAAAAATACCAAGAGAAAACAAAACAATGGAAGGAAGCCTTAAAAGGCCTATCTTTGCCAAATGATTTCTATTATACCAAACATTTGAACAATTCTAGCAACTAAGAAAAAAAATAAAAAAAAGCCCACCATTCATGCAAAAGAAACAAAAATTATGCCCAAGCTTTCATCTTTGAAACCAGAACCCTAATAAAATTAAACGAAAAATAGCAAAATAAAATAAAACCCAGAAAGAACATAAATCAAATAGCATTACTTCTTTTGGTATGCTTCTTGTATAGGATACAGCAACCGCACTCACTGCACTGGATAACATCTTCTTGCTTCAAAGTGTTCTCCATTCCATAATCTTTACCGGAAAAAACAAACATACAAACAATCAAATACCCATCAAACAAAAACAATGAATTCCCTAATCAAAAGCCAAAAAGCATAGCATAGGACCTGATAATCTCTTCATTGTTCCTCATAAAAATCATAACCCATCTCATAATAACAAGAACAAAACAAAACCCAAATCCTCAATTTCTTCACTTTTCTCAAGTGTCAACCACTACCCAGAAAAGAAAAAGGGTCGCTTTTGTTTGTTTACTGATCAAGATTAAATATTCAAACATAATTGTAGTTGAGGAGGATGGGTTTCGTCTAAATCAGATGAAACCCATTTGATATCATAGTAAAAAGTGACTATTTTCAAGTAAAATTAACAAAAAAAGAGAAATAATCCTTTTGATAATACACTTCATTGAGGAATTAGTGTTTAAGTGTAAGAGGAGAAGCGATAACTCCAACTCTCTCCCTTTAAATAGAAACCCAAAAAAAAATAAATAAAATAAAAAGAAGTAGACGATGAAGAACTCGAAGAACTGAGAGCAGCAATGCAGGAGGAGAGAAACTAAGGGCCTGTTTAGTTTTGGAAAAAATTTTCTATTTTTTATTTGTAGTTTTCTTTTCCTTTTCTTTGTTTTCTAGTTTTCCATTTTCCAAAATAGAAAGGCGTAATACACACATGGCCCCCTATACTTGTCCTTTTTTGTCATTTTGACAAATCAACTTATAGTTTTGCCATTTTGACACTTGAACTTGGCTAAAATATAATTTTGAAACTCCTATCAGCACACATGACAAGGAATAGCGAATCAGCATGTGCTACATCATAAGGGTTTAACTGATAAAAAACTACAAGTAGAGGTGTCAAACTAACAAAAAGTGACAAGTACAGGGGTAGTATATGCATTATGTTATCATATTAGTGCAAACTAGTGCATTTTAGCCAAATTCAGGTGTTGAAATGGCAAAACTATAAGTTAAGATGTCAAATTGATAAAAAGTGACAAGTACAGGGGGCCATGTATGTATTTTGCCAAATTGAGAATAGAAAACAAAAAATCATATTTGTTTATTACTTTTCATTTTTTAGTTTTTCATGTTTTCATAGGTTTTATTTTTAGTGAAACTTAATATAATAACTTTTTTAATTAATATGTTAATTATTATTGTGATTAATATTAAATTTAAATGTATTCAAACAACCATGAAATATAAGAATATATATAGTCACCAAATAAATATCAAGTCACTAAAAGTAAAAAATAAGAAAAATTTATCCTAGACTATTTAGCCAAGCCCTCTTTTAATCATTAGACATCCTCATAAACATTCTTCTCCAAGCCACATCTTTGAATTTTTCAAGTGCTTTGATATATGCAGCATCAGATACATTTTCCATTGCTTCTAAAGCACCCATGCATGAATCAATTAAATAGGAGTTAGTTTGTGCATTTGTTGCAATGTTGCATTCTGCTTTATATTTTTCAGCTTTTGCTAAATCTCTTTCTTTCCTAGCATTCAAAGAAGATGCCCACATCTCTAAGCATGAGTCTATTTTTTCAAATTTTAACTCTTTTTTCACTAATAGACATCTAGGAATAAAATCATCTGAAGCAGGCTTTCCTTTGGATTTTTCAGTCTCTATGACATGAACTCCTTTATTAAGAAATTCGACTTCATTTAAGCGCTCATCATCTGAAGTATGAGGCAATTGAGTAGAAGCATAATGTAAATGTCTAGTAGTAGTATATTTATTAAAAACTTGACCAAGCATCTCATAATTCTTGCAGCCACTTTTCTTAAATGCTTTAAATATCTTGTTCTTCTGCAATTAAATATATTATAATCAAGTTAATTGACCATATATAATAATTACATCTTATACATTTACATGTAATAGTCATAAATTATTACCTGGTTAAACATTTGCCAAACATCTAAATACAGTATTTGAACTTGAATCATAAGTAACACTTGTGTGCTCTTATAGTTCAGAGAAGCATTTATGTTTCGTTTGAAGCCTATTGTACTTTCCTTTTAATCTCTTAGTTCCATATCTTTCTCGAGTTACCAAAAATAACTCATCATTCATTTCTAGCCAATCACTAGGCTTAAAAATAGGTGTACCATTCGGATCTTTTTTAACTCATCCATATAGAATTCATAGAAATGCATTCTCGTCATTTTCAGACCAATCTTTGGCATCTTCACTATTTCCATTCTTTCCCCCCATCTATAAAAAAATATTTTAAAGTAATAAAATATGATAATCAAAATAATAAATAATAATTCCAATGTCAATATGACATAGTTAATATAACACAAATAGGAACAACAGTTATAGCAAAAACCATTAGGACCAGAAAAAAGGAAGAGAAAACATGTCAAGGTAATTAAGTTAAAAATAGGCCAGCAAGTAACCTCTTTTTAATTAATCATTAATTCTGAAGCAACAACTTTCAATTAAAAAGCTTTAATTAGGTACCCAAAACTCTAACTAATGTTGCACTGGACAATACAAAAGTAATGATGGGAAACTTTCAGTCCAAAACAAGAGCCTTATACATATGAACTGGAAGAGGAGACTACCCCTTCTGGTATTTTCGCTAGAGGTTCCTGCTCTGCTAGAACCAAGGTTAAAATATTCTAATTTTGGACTAACATTAATTACAAAATATGCATATATATATAAGGTTTATTGCACCAATGGTACCATAATTTTACCCCATGTTTCAAAGTGGTACCAGATTTTTAATTTTTTTTCTTTTCAGTTACTAAAGTTCTATTTCTGTTAAAGATTAAAGTATCTCGAACATATCCGATCAAATTTAGCATACGTGGCAACCAAAATAAGTATATTTTTAGTATATTCGCCACGTAAGCATCCCATTAAGCAGTATAATCATCTTGCAGTCTAATCATCTTGCAGTTTAATCATCTTGTGGGCTCCATAAAATAAAATTTGCTAAAATAAGATGATTAGACTGTTTAATGAGATGCTTACATGGAAAATATACTAAAAATATGTTTATTCTGGCTACCACGTATGCTAAATTTAATCGGATATGTTCAAGGTACTTTAATTTGAACAAAAATAGAACTTTAGTAACTGAAAAGAAAAAAATTAAAAATCTGGTACTATTTTGAAACATAGGGCAAAATTATGGTACCAACAGTGCAATAAACCCTATATATATACATACATACATATATATGATATGCATACAAACTATTGATCCTGAAACATTATACTTCAAAGTGCAATATAATTAACAAATGATAATGTCCTAAAGCTCTTATAAAAATCCTATCTTTATTAAAGATGGCATTATTAGATAAATGCATCAAATAGCTCCACAAAAGAAACTATAATGAGTATCTTAATTAACCAAAATGAATGTCAGACAGCAGTTGAAATAATATTAGATAAGTTATATCTCAGTAACAAGTCTACAGGAATGCAATACCATAAGCCAGTGTTTTGACTATTGGAGCAGTCTAAAAAATTTTGTTTTCATTTTTATTGTTTATGATAAAAAGCTCGGATATATATACAAACATATAATTTTTTCAAAATTTTCTAATTATAATTTAACAATTTTCTAGAGTCAAATTGTTCAAGCCACCGGTTTAGTTTCATAAATTTCCATAAGCACCTATAATGGGGTATGCTACTAGTATGTGCATACTTTTCGCAATCAGCAGTACACCTACAAGCTTGTCATATAACTACCCTGCTCATAAGTTTATGAAGTTATGATATTTAAGGGTGATGTAGAACATGTGTTCTCACATCAAAAACACATTTTTAACCCAAAAAGTTAAAATGCCTTGAATGCTACGACCTCTATATAGGAAAAAAAACTACAATAAAATTCCTTATAATAAAACAAAAAAATTTACAAAACCTAAATACAAATGAAAAGCCCAAACCAATACCATTGCAATGGTTTAATTTTTTCTAATTATCTAGACTTGTAATTGAAATATGCTTACTGGATGATTAAACTATCCCTTAACGTTATAATTTTTTATTAAACTTGTTGACCTTAGCAATAATCTATCTTGATTTTGATCTTAACAAACTTAATTTTGAGCATTTAATATGTTTGTTTAAGTGTGTATAAGGTAGGACTCAGTTGGAAGTCAAAATGGTGAAGAAACATCACTGGACATTGATCCCAAGTATGGTCACGAACGGGATTTATAAGTATGCTTTTGGGCTAATTCGACCTCTGAGATTCAAAGAGGATTTCGACATCCTTAGAGCTTTATAATGAGAAAGTGATCATCTTAACATTTGAAGTAGACATCATAAGCTTTCTGAATTGAGCTTAATTGTCAAAATCCGAGTTCATTTGGGTTTGAAAATCCTTAGTCAAAGCAAGCATATGCAGCTTTCATCTTAGGTTGAGCAACTCTTAGTATTTCAGCAATATCTTGAGCTACAGAGGTCCAATTGAGATAATTCAAAATGATATGGAAAGATAAGACAAATATCTACAACTTTTAGGAAGAAACCTTAGGCTGATTTGATCATTTTAAAGGGATTAACGAGCATCTCAGGAGTCAGTCATGAGCTGTCCCCTGTTGGTCCTCATTTTGAGCTGTTTCAACTCTCTAGGTCTGAGCCGCTCACGATCTACCATCACGATCGTGACTAGGTCATGAGGAGCAGTCTTGACAGCATTCAATGAATATTTTTTAACACAACGGCTAGTTTTCCCTTGGTCACGACCATGACCACCTTCCTCACGATTGTGAGTATCATTTTAGCTGCAAAAAGTCCAAGATTATTCAAAAATCAATTATGGACGTTGGAGACATATTTGACACGTCCAACAGCCATATTTTTGAGTGTTTATCTATATAAACACCTCTTAGAGCTTAATTGAAGTTAAGAAACTTGTTTATCATTCATTCTCTCTTAAGCATTCAATTAAGCTCTCAAATTCTCTCTTTAACAATCTTTCTATTTGTATAACTCTTGTGAAAGTTGGTGAGTGGTAGAATAGATATTCTTATTCTTCTATTTTGTGGGTTTAGAAAAAGGGAAGTGAGATTCTATTCTAAAGGAATTGGTTTAAGTGTTTAGCCATCAAAACACTTGGGATTTGCTTTTAGAGTGAGCCAATAAACTCTTATTTGTAAGGTTGCAAGAGTGAGCCTTAAACTCTTGTGTAATCTCAATCTTGTGAATAAGATTATGGGTAATTGAAAATCCTAACTTGGGGATAAGTTAGGTAGAGACGTAAGATTGTTGAGAATCCAAACTCTTTAAATCATTGTGTTCATCATTCTTCCTTCTCAACATTCTTTCTATTTTTGTTTAAATTTCAATTTCTTTCAATTTAAGTTCAATTGCCTTATTCACCCCCCTCCCTCTAAGGCACTTTCAATTGGTATCAGAGCTTGAATTCTAGGTACTTCATTACTAGAATACAAGATCATGGGGAGTGAATATCAAAACATCCCTTCTCTTAGACCATTTTTTGATGGTAGTGATTATCCTCATTGGAAGTTCAACTTTATCTAGATTATGATTCTATCAAACTTTGGGACATTATTCGAAAAGGTTGGGAACCACCCAAAGCTATAATTGATGGTGTGATTATTGAAGTTCCAAGAGATGATTGGAATGCCATTCAACAAAAAGGAAATCACAAAAATAAAAAGGCTATGATCACTCTAGTCTTTTCCATGTTGAAAGAGCCCTAGAGGGGGGGGGTGAATAGGGCTATTGAATAAAAATCGAAATTAAAAATAATTCTTTGCAAGAATTGAAAGAATGTTGAGAAGGAAGAATGATGAACACAAGAATTTAAGGAGTTCGGATTCTCAACAATCCTACGTCTCC
>CATIWK010378573.1:0-11383 GCA_949634005.1 Mallotus japonicus
AAATATAAATTAGTAGGAGGCATAGCCATCCATGATAATATATAATCAAATAATATATTCACAAATATTAAATATTAAGAAATATGTACCTTACTGTTTTGATCGAGAGCTTTTCGTGCTGATAACGTGTTATAGAATTAATATTAAATTGTTTAGTTTGTTATAGAACTAAACTTGAAATACCAAATGCTTTTACTTTATTTTAGTAGTATTTAATTAGAAGAAAAATATTTTTATAGTAGAATGATTTTAAGAGAATTTAGAAAGAGTTTGGAGAGAATTTAGAAAGAGTTTGGAGAGAATTTAGAGAGCTATATATTTCTTTTTTCTACTATTTACATTAATGAATTTCAATCTCTTTATATAGAGATTTTCTTTCCACTATTTAAGAACTATTCTCTCACAAGCAATATATTGTTCATTCACATGCAATATATTGTTCATTCACATTCATAATAAAAAATAATTTTTTCATTCATACTCTTCTTTTGGGTTTTTCTGTACATTTTTTTCCATTTTTATTTACATTTTGTTTCTGTTTTTTTGGGTTTTATTTGTTTTTCCTTGCTATATTGATGAGTGTGGCCTTTCCCTGCCACAGAAACAATTAGAAACATTTTGGTACTTGTAATTTTTTTTTTTGTGGGACAAAAATTTCCTATAGCATGAGTAATAGGAAAATTTTTTATTTTCTTAGTTGATTGACTCATGAATATTAATAATGTTATTTGAAGTAGTCAAATAATGCTAATTGAAGAAATTTTTCTTTTGAAGGAGCTTATTGAAGTAATTATTTAGAGTGATATAACATAATATAAATTACCATATTTATATTATTCATGTGTCGATAATATAAAAATATCATAAAAAATTTTCTGTTATTGAGGTAACATCACATATTTATTTATTTATTTTGTGTGGTCTATAATTTCAGGATAAGAAAAGAGCAATTTTTTTTGAATAATTGAAATTTGATATTGTAAAATTTTAGATTTTAATAGGATAATTTTTTTTTTAGAAGATATAGTAACGTTTAGCTGAAAATAATTGTTATTATCAGGAAATAATGATGAAGGGATTTATAGTAGATTATTTAAATTAAAATTTATATATATTAATTTAACAAATGTCCCATTTCATATTTAAATATTTACTCTTAAAATTTTATGTGTAAGATTATTAAAAATTTTAATCTTTTAAAAAAAAAATCATTATTTGATTACAACATAGTTTAAAACCATTGAGAGAATCCTATTAAACATAAACTGTTACATTATAGTGTAATTAAAATAATGAAAACAATAACATCATGGTGAATAATTATGTCATCTAAATCAAATTTTCTAGCTATTTTGTTGGGGAAGTTATAATTACCTCTCACTTTTGCAATTATATCTCCATTGAATTATATTGTATTAACTCATAATTTAATTTGAGGATTTTTATTATTAAAAAAAAAAGACTTTTTTCTCTTTTTTTTTTCTAGGTTGAAAATTGTACACATATTACTTTGGCAAGTTGTATCCATTTAATGAAGGTAATTAGTCTTTGTGAGATGGTGTTAGTGTTACTTAATAAATTTTAATGTAGGAATAAGACCAAATATTACTAAAGCATCCGTTGGTCTATATTTTCATATGTTTCCTCACTAGGTAATTAATATTTGTCTTCTTCATCTATTTACTTTGTTTATCAAATGTTAATAAGTCATGATCGAATGCGAATTGTGAAAATCACACGTGGGTAACCTCATTAATTTACTAGACTTCTCGGCATCTAATCCAAATCTGGAGATGAGGACTTTCTCCAATTGTACCGCACAGATCTTCCTTGCATTTGGAGACCAGTTGGGATTGAAATTGATATTTACTTTCTTTAAGGCTTGACCATCGGCAGGTATAAAACCAACGAAATTTCTTGAGGTTTTATCTTTCATTTTGTTTGATAAGTTGAATTAATGGGACACCAAGAGTTTGGACCCAAGATTGCTGTGTTAAAGTCCAGCTCATCCCATATGAGGTGCAGGTTCCATTCATCAGCCGATATTGAACCTTCGCTGGTCTTTAACACAATGGATCTCCAATGCCACAGGGTCATGGTTCGCACAACCGTAAAATACACATATCGGTAAAGTGTTACATACCCATTCAAAATGTCGAAACATCAGGTTCCCCTGTTAAAAATTTTGTCCTTGTCCGTAGCATGAAACAAGGCAGCCTGGTTTGTGCAACAAGATTATGGCACAAGACCTAATGGGAGATGTATATTGCGTAAACTATTCAGCAATGTGTCTTCAATAGCATGCAAGCAAGGAGAAGCTTAAAGCATTTGCGACCAGAACATGAATTCATCTGTTGCCCTTTTTTTTTTTTTTTTTTTTCCAAGAAGAGAAACAACGTACAAGTTATACAGCTTGAAGAGAACTTGTTCACACCAGTTCATCTGTACAGACAAGGTTAACAGAAGGTTCCATGACGGACTGCAAACCCAAATCTAATCCTAATTTTATACTTGTTGCCCCACATCTAGCACCCTCCACAAATTTTTAAGAATTTTCATATACAGAATGTACAAAAGACAGAGAGAGGCAATACCAGTTCGATCAGCCACCCCTCTTATTCACACCATCACTGCATTTTCATAGTCAAAAGATAACATCTTCAATGAACTAACACCAAATTGTTTAAAACATTTTGATTGCAGAGATTCATGAATGCCACCAATCTGACTACTCTTCACTTCAAGTAAAGGAAAGTTTGAAGTCAACCTGCCAAAAAAGTTAAGCAGACGATAGAAAGTAGGAACTTTAACATTAATGTTGAATGCAATTTTCAATCTATCAGAAACAGTTACAGGTATAGACAAATTCTTTTACCTTCTTCAGAGAATGCAAACATGCTACCAAGAAATTCATCGTTCTCCCCATCCTCTTCGGGTTTTTCCTTCTCACAATGGCTACTGCTACTGTCGACATCATCAGTTATGACCTCAGTTGACCTGCAGCATCCATCAAGGTCCAATGCCTTACAGTGCCCCTCCAGAAAAGACAGCCCAAGACCTACTGGATTATCTGCTGTTGGAAGAGTGGGCTCTCCCACAAGGACATGCATATGTGCATCATAATTGTCAGCAGATGATACTAAAACACCACCACTCTTTTTGATGTCCAAAGTTGGAGCTCCTCCAGCAAATATTCTTCCTGTGGGAGGCAAATGATTTACTGATAAGGGCAGACCATTTTCAACACAATTTTCAACACGAGCAACTCCATTATTTGGGTGCTCAGGTGAAAAAGATACAAAGCTTAAGGAATTCTGATTTATTGTGCCAGACTCCACAACAGAACTTCCTCTTCTTTCCTGGTAGTAATCATTTAGAGTATGGAAAACAGGTATGTAAGATTTTTCACAATTTAGTTGATCCAAATCTAGCAGATGCTCAATTCTTCTTGAGGAACCTGATGAAAATAATTGCAGTTATAGGTTTCTGTGAATACCAAGACCGAAAACAAGAAGAAAAATTTAATCCAACAACAATAACAAGTAGGAAGCTCCAACTGTTACTCATGCAACCAAAGAACAAGAACAAGAGCTTACACATCTGATATCTTACCACATTCTGAACTTTCAGTTGAGCTAAGTGATGCTGGATTTGAGTGACATATAACAGTCTCCTGAGTGATCTTGCCTTCAACCTGATGAGGATCCATGGATGGTGAATGGATATATCTTGCCACAGCAAGGCCTCTAAGGGAAAGAAAAAAGCAAGCGGTCAAAAATAATTAAAATTAAGCATAACATGCTCAAAGGAAGAAGAACAAGGACACAATTAACTGAGCTAGGCCTTTAAATAAAACAACTTGGACCATACACGTGCATACATTGAGCACATCCTCACAAGAAGTCTCAACAAAAAAAAAAAAATTCATCTTTACAGTATACACGAGGAAAAAAAAAAAAAAATCTGCCAACATTTAGTTGCAAAAGATACAAACTTTAACATTTTACAGTCAAAGATAGGAAGTCCTCTGTAGATTTAGAAACAAAAAAGTTGCAAATCCCATACTCATTCTTTAGCCATAAGAAAGTAGCAAAGTAACACTGCAAAGTTGTGAAACCAACACTCAAAACATAGTGAAATTTAATTACTAATCTAACATTGAAAGTAGTACACAAAAGGCACATAAATGTCACCCCATTTAGACTAACTGTCCATCATTTAATAGCCCACTTAGCTAACAAATTGTTAGCGCCTCCACACTAACTTGGGCTTTCCTACACTTTGTTCTACTATCCCTTTTTTGACTCATGAGATAGAGAATACTTCAACAAAGGGAAATTATCAATAATAATAATAATAATAACTTCACTTTGCAAGAGCCAAAGTTACCCCATAATCCGCATAAAAAAATTGTGAGAAGAACTACTAAGCTTCTTAAGCAAACAGATAAAAGAATCAACACGTAACTAAGGATAAAATTAGTGATCACCTGTCATTCCACCCTGATTTAATGCTATGAAAATGATCAAAAACTGGCAACAACTCCTTTTGCTTTAACTCAACTTCATGGACTGGAACATTTTCTATTTCAAATTCTCCATCTTTGTAACCATTAACTCCTGGAGAATCCATCACATAGAAGCAAATCTAACAATGAAGAGAATAAATCACAATCAAGATATAGAACCAATATTTGGACATCATAATTCCAGATCAAGAAATACCTTAGTCTTTTGCCATAATGGCAACCTCACAGAACTTATTTGCACCTCTGCATTAGATAAGTACCAGTGGGATTTCTCATGAGGTTTTGTAGAATATGATTTTGCAGATTTCTTCTCACTGACATTGTCATTAATATCCAGAAAATCCATGCTTACGTTTTCCTCAGCACTTGGTTTTCTTGTAATTATTTCAACAGAATCTTGCCCACTGGTACTCCCAAAAATGTTTTCCTCTCTTTCAGACCAATCTGATCTTCTGCATACATCCCACCACTGAACAGGTTCAACTTTCACTTTCAAGTCATCCTCTTGCATATGTACAAATGAAGCTGGTTGGGTTCTTGATCCACTTTCACCCAATTCCAGCCCGACGGATGGAAGAAGCTCATGCTGAACTACATGACCTGATGGAGTGTAAACTAACAAATGCTCCAAGGGATTGGCCCTTGAGTTAACATGCTGAGCATTTCTAGATATAGAATTATGGAAAACAGCAGCAACTGCACCAGATGGGACAAAAACCTTTCCTGCTGCAGAGCCAGTAGTGCTGCCAACTGTATTAAGCCACCCAAAACTACTGTACTTTATTCTGCTCACCACAGAAAGTGGGAGAGGAAGCGGTGGTGCACAAGGTTGCTGATTGATAATGCAAGATGAAGTGGACCACCAAGGTAGAGATAAAATGGGAGATAGAGAGGGCTCTTCACCCGTAGAATTTAGAGATTGAAATCCAGAATCACCACCAAAAGGAGATAATACAAAGACATGGCAAGTCCCCTTGGATGAAACAACTGCAATCCACTGGCTATAATGACTAAAGCATATATCCTGGATGATCTGTCCGAAACAAATGCAAAACATGATTATGCATGCATGGAAAACAGAGGGAAATTACTGAACACAAAATATATACTAACCGCTGATGTTATTCCACGATGCAACTTGTATAGATGCACATGAGAAGAGCTCCAGTCATAGCTTTGAACACCTGATCCACTCTGTGAACAGGATGGCATGACCCGAAAGATATTTATGTTATTCCCATAAATTGAAGCAGTAACCAGCAGTGTCCCACTGGGGTCAAAACATAGTGCAGATATGGGACTGGTGTGAGCTTTGAATTGTGATATAATGGTTCGGGAAACAAAATCCTTCACAACAACCTGTAAGAACCATTTCAACCAAGCAAAGAAATCAATTAATATGTTCAAATCTAATACATTGTCCAAAAACTTCTGTTTTATCTGTTTGTGCAGGAACCATTACATCATCCTACATCACATGTTATTTCTTTTTGAATTTTAAGGTTCTCTCTTCCATGGACCAAATGAAACATTACATCAACTTAAACAACAATAGTACAGCAAAAAAACTCAAAGACATGGTTTTGGCTTTAAATTGTCTTGTTGGAGTGTATTTTTGAAAATTGGCATAAAGAAAAATTAATATAAAAACTATTTCTAGCTAATGGTTATGAAATTTCTCACATTATGTCAAACAGACACATTCAAATTTTTCAGCATGGGAATGGACTCTGGAACTGTAACTAAATTCATCTATAATCTACATTATCAAACAACGATGATGATTGTGATCTTAAATAACAGACAATATATTACATGTTGCCCATTTCATATTGGGTTGAGAAAGAACTTTGGCCTTTCAATATGTTATTTGCATTTTGACCTTTCAATATTAAACCCATGTCTTTGAATTTTGGCCTTTCAATATGTTACTGGGGATTCAGAAAGAACTCAATGTTCTTTTGTTTTTCAAAATCTATGTACTTTTTATAAATCTACCCCTCTTTTAGATTTCCAAATTAATAGGGGGCTTTCTCTACCTTTCTTTTAGCTTTTTAAATAAATAGGGGCTCTTTACTAGAGTCTTTAACCAATAGACTTATAAATTTACCCTTCTGAATGAGAATTGCTCCCAGAAATCCACAGTAGCAGCGGCCACTTCAGTCCAACACGGACTGATACTGTATAGTGAATCCAATTTCAATACAGTTCATGAAACCATTATTTAAAACCCTCATGATGGTAGCAATTGCAGAAACCATTAATCATGCACTCCCAAACAAATTGACCCACAATATAGAAGAATTTAAGCATTCATTCTCTGATGCCCCAGAGCAATAACTTGTTCATAGTATTGGAAATAAGAATTGCCATATGTTTTATAAATTCAGTAAAAAAAAAAAAAAACTTACCATCCCTGCAGCATCCATATCTGACCCTGCAAGCCTACCAACTTTCCAGCCAGAACTTGATGACACTGGAGAATTGGACCCATCAGGAAGCAACTCCTGACAGTACTTAGACAATGTTTTATATCCCATGTCCCCCAGGTTGATAATTCCAGCAGCCAGCTGTTTACTAGATTCCATCGCATAACGAGCCACCAAACTAGTGCCACCTGGCGATGTTGATGGACTAACACCAGGAGATGGAGTAAGATTTTGTGGACTTAAGCGGGTAGTGTTTGAAACCAGTGGATTGTTTGAAGCATAAGCTAACCACCTTGGACCAACAGCCATTGGACCATATCCTACATTGACCCCTGCTGTTCCTTGTCCAGCCAACTGGGGAACAGGATAGGTAAGAACACTGAATTTACTCTCAAGCGTGAGAGCATCAATGCAATATATCTGCCACCAGATACCAAAATATAAGAAACGAGTATGGCAAAAATTGAGAGTGATCAAATACCCCAATAAATAAACAAATAAATATTTCATCTTATGCTTAATGACAATAAAGTGAGAAAAGGCTTGATATGTAAGTCACCCATGATCCCACCAAACTAGTACAACTTACTGGCCAAAATCTATCAACATAAAAAGTCAAACTTCCCTACAGAAGAATTAAATAAAGATGTGAAACAATTTGAGAAATCTTTATCCATGTAAGTTAACACTTAACACCAACAGCTAAAGTTAATAATGTCAATCTACGCTAATACAATTTTTTCTCATGCAGTTCTAATAGACCCAAATATCTAGAAGCACTTTAGCTCATTTTTAAAGTTAATTATTCTCTTAAAAAACTTCCGGCACACAGAAGCACTTACTTGAGTTGCAAGGCCCACAGCTATAATCCGAGGACTGCATCTAACCATACGCACAGCTGAACGAAATCTCAGAACATGGACATAACAGTGAGACTGAAGGGAGTAAAACCGAACAGATGTAGGAGAACTGATACAGCTTCCTGACTGAGACTCAATATTGCTTTCTCTTCCTAGGCCACCTAGCTGACCATGAATTTTACCCACATTTAAACTGTTGGTATCATCTCCTGCAACAACCAGCAGTAAAGGATGTGATGATCTAAATCCTTCAGGGCCATCAGACTTCGAGGGGAAAGGCTGCATCTGTAAAAATGAAACTGGACCATCACGCTTTGAGACCAGTTCACTATAATTAGAAGCATCCTCCACATCAAGGACTTGGAAGCCATTCAGATAACCAAGTAAGAGAACATGCTTGAAGACAGATGGACTTAATTCCAACCTGTCAAAGCCAGCCCAGTTAACCTGTTCACCAAAAAAACATTAAAATTAGTTCCATGTAAAAGTGGACAAATGAAAAAGAAAGCTAACTGGGACACAAAAATGCATGTTGCTAAAATAAAGGATCTCATGGAACTAAAAATAAATTGAAAAAAAAAATTACTGAGGCATATATAACTGATAGGGGTGAGCATCAATCAAATCAGGCAAATATCATCTAAAACCCAAAAGCTCAGAAGAAAGGGAGATTCGTACCTACACCCAGCCCCAGCGTACCACACCCACTCATTGGATGTAAGATACATACTATGAGTGTTTGACACTTGGCCAATGGAAATGTGATACATACACTGTGTCACAAATCCAACATTCGGGTAGGCAAGAATTCACCCTAAAGAAAAGAGAAAAACAAAACCCATTTGAGACCATTGACAGTTGATGCCCAGCAAAACAACATTATAGTTCCACAATGAATAATATGATTAAAGCCCAAGAATTTGCATTCTTGACTAACACTCCAAACTGACTCAGCATAGGAGCTTCCTATATAAAACTAATCACTACAATGAACAATGTACTTGTACAAATTGGAATAGGTTCTGAAGAGAACATCTTCATGTAAGAAATGACATTATTATTGTATTAAGGCCATGCAATTAGCAATAACAAAGAAAGGGGGATGCTCAGGAACGCAAGCGGCCAGGCAAATTGATGCCCTAAATATTGTTTAAAGTGAGTAGTTAAAAAAGGCTGCAGCAGTAGTGATACAAACCAAGCAAATAAATAAATAATCAAGTATCAATAATCATTAAGTATGCCAATTAGATTAAGCAGACAGACAGACACAAGTTCTACTGTTGTACAAACACAAAGCGTGTCAATAGCAGAAAAATTAATCACCTTTAAACCCTTACTTCAAATATGATTGTTTTACCAACATTACTGTAAGGATTATCATGCATCAATGGACTCAAAATTAAAAGTAAAAAACTTAGGGCAGAAAATAAACTAAAAAAGAAGGTGGACCTGATCTTTCTGATCTTCAGTAGAAGAAGAAATAGAGGCAGCAACAGAGGCACCAGCAGAGCGAACAGTAGAAGCAACAGTGGTAGCGTTAGTAGAAACGGTTTTGAGGCAAGATGATATAATCCTCAAGGAATTTGGCAATAAGCCATTATTTTTGCTTTTACCTTTCTTCATCCTCCTCCAAAACTACTACTACTACTACTAATACTCTTGTCTTCAACCAGAACTAAAACAGCTCCACCTCCTCCTCCACCGCCGTCCTCTGCTGCCAGCGACGAGCATCGCCGATCGCCAACGACGATCGGATATATCATTCGATTTCTAACAGATCGGTATTTAACAAAAATAAATAAATAAATTTAACTGATTTGGTGAGTTTGACTAGAGAAGAGAAGAGAAGAGAAGAGAGGGAGTTCGGTTCTTGTTTATCATGAATATCTGTTCATAGTTCTGTACTTTGGTTTTTTGTCCCTTCCGTTATCCATCGTTTCCTACTGCACTGGTTTTTGAGGTCTCGCAACCCAACAAGCAACTCCTCTATACACATACATCATTTTTACTGCAACTCTTTTTTTTTTTTTTTTTTTTAGGTGATTTAATTTAATTTAATAATAATAATAATAAGGATTAGGAAAAAATTGTTTCAAAAAAAGGAAAAAAATAATTTATAAAATATATTTTAAATTTATTTTATAAAATTAAATGTGTTTGGCCAAGGTTATCGTGATGCGGAAGCTAAGCTGTGCTGAGATAAGTTTGTGTCAGAGACTTTGACAGAAAATTGTTAGCTAGCTGTTGACATTACTGCGACATCTTGCAAACGAATGGAAATGGATATGCTGTGCTGGGCGTGCCTGTGTTGCGTAATATGGGCCTTGGAGTTGATTGGGCTACTTTTTAATTTTATACCTTGCCTGCTACTTATAATTTTTTTATAAATAAAACTGCGAATTAGATCATTTTGTTATTAATATTTTGCATTAGTAATTTTTTTTTTGAACGATTTTGCATTAGTAATTTGTTGTATATTTTCTGTTTATGAGGTATTCTTAGTCAATTTAGATATTAGATAGTAGATACAAAATTAAGTTTTATTCACAATTAGTGTTAATTAAAAACATTTAAATATCAACAATTCTTGAAATTAATTGGTAGGACATTGTCCTTATTTAAAGGATATCTCAAGTACAAATCATAGTCAAATTCAATTAGTTAGAATTTTACGGACTTTAAATACCAATAGTTCAAATTAGGAGTGGCCACGATTCATAAACCAACCGATTATGATCTGAAACTGTCAGTTTACAGTTCTACCCTTAGCAGAACTAGACCGAAACCAGCTTTCCCTTCTATTTAGGTTGATTTCGATATATAGTTCATGTTCGATCAATTTACAATTTTAGCTTGCAGTTCGGCTAATTCAATAATTAATTTTTTTTAAAAAAATTCGATTTAGAACTAAAATTAGAACCGTCGATTCCAGTTCCATGTGGAGAGGAACTTGGGCCTGAACCAACCTCTTTATGATTATAGGCTGATTCCGATCTCATATTTGATTAGACGTTCGATTTTGAACCCAAACCAGCTATGGCCACCTCTAATTTAGAATAAAAAAATTTAACTTAATGAGAATTAATTATATTTTTTCTAAATATATATATTATAATGAATCATACATTTTGACACATTATAAATTCAAAATTAAGATTTCTTAACATAACATATATTTTTTTGGGGTTTTTTCATAAATGCCCTAAAAAATAATTTTAATTACTAAAATATCTAAACTTTTATTTTATTACTCGCGTACCCCAAAACGCTAAAATAATTACTAGCGTGCACCCTTTCACGGAAACAACAGAAAAAAAAAACTCCGCTGCTTTCTTTGTTTCTCATCCCCTGATCTTAAAAGCCATCGGTCTTCTTCTTCTCTATTTTTTTCTTTCAACCTTTTGTTCTTCCTCAAGCCTTCTTCCGAAACTCAGCATTCTCCTCTTCTTTTTCTTCATTAAAATCAAAAACCTTTATCTTTCAAAAGCTCTATCAAGAATTCAGAATCTTAGTGAAGATCATCAAACTCTTTCTCTCTTTCTTGTATCATTTTTTAGCCTTTATTT
>CATIWK010378840.1:0-20076 GCA_949634005.1 Mallotus japonicus
TGTAACAGCCCCAGCACACCCGCTTAAGATATTGTCCGCTTTGCCTGGAGGCCCCAACCATCCACAGGCGCACGGCTTTAAAACGCGTCTTAAGGGAGAAGGTATCCACACCCCTTATAAGGAGTGCTTCGTTCTCCTTCCCAACCGATGTGGGATATCATAATCCACCCCCCTTAACGGGTCCAGCGTCCACGCTGGCACAACGGTCCGGGCCCAGGCTCTGATACCATTTGTAACAGCCCCAGTCCACCCGCTTAAGATATTGTCCGCACAGGTCCAGCCCTAACTCGAAAGCCCGGAGCGCACGATTTTATGGGCTACAACCCAAAACGCGTCTTAAAGGAGAAGGTATCCACACCCCTTATAAGGAGTGCTTCGTTCTCCTTCCCAACCGATGTGGGATATCATATGGACATTTTTCACTTAAAAGACTATAATATTTTTCGTACTATTTAAGGGTTTGTGGTTTGATTCTACTTGCATTTTAACACCCTATTCAATAATATTATTAAAAAAATATGATATAATGTTAAAATAGTATGAATTTTTTATTGTAAAATTATTTACTAAGTTATATAACATTGAACTAACTAGAATATATTAACAATAACTAAAACTAATATGTATTTTAAATTTTATTAGAAATAAATAAGATAATTTTTAAAATAAATTTATAATATATTTAAAAGTATCTAAATAGTTATATTGATAGTAAATCATGTGTAAAACTTTTTTATTATTGAAAGAGAGTGTTATATTAAAATTTTATCATAAACTAATATGGCGATATTAGTTGATATGGTATTAAAGTATTAGTAAATGAAACCACATACCTTTGATTGTCACGAAAAAAATCACAAACCTTGAACTGAAAATATGCCTAACCACAAAATACTTGATACCCCACAGGTATATTCCTATTTTAGCTAATAAATATCTTCCTAAGTAATAGTGACTTGCAGCACAAGGACCAAATCTAAAGAGGAAAAGGAGTCCCTCATTAGGAAGACTCCCGGATCAGGAAGCAATTAAGCAAATAAGAGACATATCCTACTAGGAGAAGGAGTCCTACTCCTCTCAGGTCTGAGTATCTCATCCTCTATAAATAGTCCTTACCTTCTCTCATATTATTCATTCTATTCTACTCAATTTTCTTAGCTCTCTTTCTCTCTCTAAATTCTCTCTCAACCCATTCTGACTTAGGCATCGGAGGGTTTATGGGGGAGACCCCACCTCTCACCTTGCCTCTTTGTTGGTTGCTTGACCTACAGGACTCGGAGGTTCCAGAATCAAGCTATCAAGTGACGTCGTCTATGGGAATCTCTTGAGTTTAAGCCATCAAACCTCTACCCAAGCTAAAACAAAACCTTTAAAATGACATCCAGCCCACCGGCTACAGACACTTACATCAATCCTTCAGGATCAACATCAGATGCTCTCATCAACCCATCTGCTCCAATCTTACCTATTGATCCATTAGCCTTTCTTCATAATGCGGGACCATCATCCCAAATTCCTTTTACCAGGCACCCAACATCCAGAATCACCCCAGGATGGACAACACCAGGCGCGAACCTTTCTTATTATGCACCCTTACACCGTACCAGTCGTTCCATTCCTTCTATACCTTTCCCAAACCTTCCAGGAACCCCTGTCACACCAAACCTAAACACAGTAACATAAACAAACAACCAGCCTCCAATAAATAAAGAAGCTATGATCCAGAATCTTCAGGCTCAAATGGCGCTAATGCAACAACAACTGAATGTACTAATCCAAGATAACCATCCAGGGACCACTCGTCTGACAGACAATGTGATCACACCACCAATTGTGACTCAGAACGCTCCAGCAAAAGATAAAGAAGCTCAAAAAGATCTGGAAGCAGAGTCTACTACAAGCCTTCCTGGTTTGGATGACTCTCAGATAGCGCAAAAAGTTGAACAAGTAATTCAGAAGGCTCGGACTGGGCCTAAGAAGGAGGACGAATGTGTCTTGGAAGGCACGACACCTTTTGTAAGCAGAATTGTTAAAACTGAAATTCTATCAAAGTTCAAACTACCACAGCTGGACCAGTTTGATGGAACAGGAGACCCAATCATCCACATCTCTTCATTCAGGACTAAGATGATGCTCCAAAATGTGAATTATGGGATCCTATGCCGCGTCTTTCCAAGCACACTTACCAAGACTGCTCAGCGATGGTTTCACCAACTGCCCAAGAATTCTATTGCATCCTTCGAACAACTGGCGGAGAAGTTTAGAACTCGGTTCATCACCAATATTCCACCAGCAAAGAATATAAACGATCTCCGGATGTGTAAGCAGGGAGTCATAGAGTCACTAAGAAGTTACCTGGACAGGTTAAATAAAATTGCCATGCAAATTGAAAACTTGAGTGACAAGGTAGCTATCGAGGCAATGAAAACTAGGACACGCCTGGGGAAACTCAAGGATAAAATTATGACTAAAGAGCCTACGACTTTCTCAGAAGTCATGGCTATGGAAATGAAACTGATAAAACTCGATGAAGACAGGAGGTTACGAAAGGATTATGACAAAACCCCCTTCAGAAAAGAGGAAAGATTCGAACCAAGTAGACCCAGACTTCAAAGACCTTACTCTAGAGGCCCAGCAAGGGGTCCGGTAGGCGGATTTAGGAACGAAATCGAAACCTTCACACCTTTAAATGCTCTAAGATCTCAAGTCCTTATGTGGATTAGAGTAAATGGAGTAGGAATTCCTGTACCAAGAAGGTTGAGTCCCAGCAAAAGGGTGATGGCAGACCGAAGATTTTATTACCAATATCACCGGAAGTATGGACATGAGACAGAAGAATGCCGAGAATTGCAAAGGGCCATAGAACAGTTGATAAAAAGGGCAAACTTGGCAAATTCACCAGCAACAATCAGAGACACCGAGACACTGAGAATGAAGGTGGCGATGAACCTACAGTAAAGAAGGGTCAGAATGAAGTAACTGGAGTTATAAACATGATAATAGGAGGAGAAGTACCAAAGGAGAAAAGAATGAAAAGGACTCGAAAGGAAGAAAGTCAATTTCAGAAGCCTGTCATCACTTTCAGCCCAGAAGATGGAAGACATGCTCAGCATCCGCATAATGATGCCTTGGTAGTAAGTGCATACATTCAGAATTATTTTGTCAAGAGACTATTGATAGATGATGGAAGTGCAGTTAACGCACTTTCATGGAATGCCTACAAAGCTATGGGAGGCTCGATTACTGACCTCAAGACTATTAAAAATCCTATGACAAGCTTCTATGGGGGAACAACCCAACCTATAGGAATAGTAGATCTGGAAGTTGAATTTGGCAATCGAGACACAGGAGATGTAAAAGCAGTCCAATCTTCATTTAACATTGTTGACCTGCCTCTTTCCTATAATGGCATTATTGGAAGACCCATCTTGTATGATATTGACGCAGCTACAAGCATCAGAAGACTAACAATGAAGATTCCTCTTGAAGACCGAGTCATTACCATTCTCGGAGACCAGGCAATGGTGCGGCAATGCTATCAACTGGCTGTAAAGCCTTCACTTGAAGCTTTTCCTCTGGCATCTTTAAAGACAGAAAAGCAAGGCACAGGTCCGGAACCAGTGGACCAGGTTCAGACGCCACAGATCACAGCAGAAAAGGCAGTCAGAATAGGAGGAGAGCTCGATGAAGACATCAGGAACGATATCAGTAGTGTCCTCATTAGACACTCAGACAGTTTCACCTCCAAGGCAATTGAGATTGTGGGAGTTGATCCTCGGGTTGCGTCACATAGTCTGAGCATCAATCCAGGAATGAAGCCAGTAATACAGAAAAAAAGGAGATTCGCCTACGAAAGACAGAAAATCATTACCGAAGAAACAAAAAAGTTGCTGTATGCTGGTTTCATCAGAGCAGTAACACACCCGGACTGGGTAGCCAATGTGGTCTTAGTCAAGAAGGCTAATGGGAAGTACCGAATGTGTGTTGATTACACTGACCTCAACAAAGCATGCCCTAAAGATAGTTATCCACTACCAACAATCGATCAGCTGGTAGACTCGACAGCATGCCACCGACTCTATAGTTTTATTGATGCCGCACAGGGATACCACCAGATCCCCATGAAGAAGGAAGATGAAGAAAAAACATCCTTTATTACACATGAAGGCCTGTACTGCTACCGGGTCATGCCTTTTGGGTTGAAAAATGCTGGTGCTACATACCAAAGATTGATGAATCATGTGTTTCAAGACCAGATTGGAAGGAATGTGGAGGTATATGTGGATGATATTATCGTAAAGAGTCAGATGGCAGAACAACATGCAAAAGATCTGGAACAGGTACTCAGCACACTAGATGAGTATCGGATTAAGCTAAACCCAGATAAGTATGTCTTTGGAGTCAAGGCAGGAAAGTTTTTAGGATTCATAGTATCACACAGAGGCATAGAGGCAAACCCAGAAAAGATAGAAGCTATCCTAAACATGGAAGCTCCCAAGACTCTAAATGAGCTTCAGAAACTCAACGGCAGAATCACCGCTCTGGGAAGATTCATCTCATGTTCAGCCAAGAAATGCCTACCCCTATTCCGAGCGTTGAAGAGTTCCAAAAAGTTTGAATGGAATAATGATTGTCAAAAAGCATTTGAAGAGATCCAGAAATTCTTAGCCTTACCACCACTGCTCAGTAGACCAATTCCGGAGGAGACATTGTACTTGTATCTCTCGATAGGTCCTGAATCTATAGCCTCAGTATTAGTCCAGGAGGAAGGGAGTCAGCAAAGCCCATTTTATTATGTAAGCAAGATCCTCAGAGGCTCAAAGACCCGGTATCCCAAACTAGACAAGCTACCTCTGATAATCATTCATACGTCCAAGAAGCTCCGACAGTACTTCCAGGCTCATTCCATAATGGTCAGAACCAACTTTCCCTTATGGAAAATCCTCCAGAGACCAGAAACATCTGGACGATTGTTGCAATGGTCTGTTCAGTTGGGAGAATTCAACATTAGTTACGAGCCACGTCAACAGATAAAGGCTCAAGCACTGGCAGACTTTATACAAGAGATGACAATAGAAGAAGCAGTATCTTTCTCATATCCAGAGTGGAAGCTTTATATAGACGGAGCATCCGGAGTAGGAGTTATCCTGATTGGACCAAGTAAAATTCGTATCAAGTATGCAGTCCAAATCAAATACAACGCCACTAATAATGCAGCTGAATATGAAGCACTACTAACAGGGCTCAGATTGGCCATAGAAGTCCGTGCTGAAAATCTTAAAGTCTATTCCGACTCTCAATTAGTGGTCAATCAGGTCAAAGGGACGTACCAAGTCAAAGAGCCAAGCATAATCAAATACGTTAAAAAGGCAAAGCAGCTCCTAAAGAAGCTAGAGCAGGAAGGGGGACAATGGGAAATACTATAAATTCCCAGAAGTGAAAACTCAAAAGCAGATCTATTAGCAAAATCGGCATCCGAAGCTAACCAAGTATTCAAAGAGCTCGAGTTGAGAAAGAAGAAGTAATGAACACTCAGGAGGTTGTAGGATGGATGCAGCCTATCATTCAGTACTTGGAGCAAGGAGTTCTACCAGAAGATAAACTTAAGGCTTGGAAATTAAAGATCAGGGCAGCCCATTATTCTATGTACAATGGGAATCTTTACAGAAGATCACTCTCTCATCCCTGGTCAAAATGTGTATCTCCAGAAGAAGACAATTACGTACTCAGAGAAATTCATGAAGGGATATGTGGGGCTCATGAGGCTCATCACTCCATGATCCGAAAAGCACTACTACAAGGTTATTACTGGCCTAACATGTCAAAGGACGCTCTCGAGTTAGTTCAAAAGTGCGTCAAGTGTCAACAATTTGCTCGCCTCATTCATAAGCCATCCAACACTCAGCACCCAATTGGGAGTCCATGGCCATTTGCTGTTTGGGGAATGGATATCTTGGGTCCATTCCTAGTCTCCACCTCTCAGAAAAAATTCCTGATTGTAGCCATTGATCATTTCACCAAGTGGGTAGAAGTAGAAGTCGTCCCAACTATCACAGAGACTCGGATACAGCACTTCTTTTGGAAAGAAGTTATTTGCAGATTTGGAATTCCTCATACTCTGATCACGGATAACGGAAAACAGTTTGACAATGAAAAGTTCAAGACATTTTGTTCAGAGCTGGGCATTAAGCTCAGATTCACCTCAGTGGCTCATCCTCAGACCAACGGACAGACAGAGGTCACCAATAGAATAATCATGCAAGGGTTGAAGAAAAGACTGGATGAAAAGAAAGGAAACTGGGTCAAAAAACTTAATAATGTTATCTGGGCTTACAGAACAACACCCAAAAATTCAACAAGGGAAACACCTTTCAGACTAACGTATGGAATGGATGCAGTTATCCCGGTCGAGATCGGGTCATCTAGCTACCGAGTGTCTGGAGATCTAGACCCAGACGTTAACAACATTAACACTCGGATCTGTCTAGACTTACTTGAAGAAAGAAGGGAACACGCTTCCATAGTCTCGGAAGCTCAGAGGCTGAGAGTCGCCGGATATCATAACAAGAACGTTCACCCTAGACAATTCAAAGCTGGAGACTTAGTATTAAAAAGGGCAGACATTGGTAAAGGGAGTTCCGGAACTAGCAAACTCGGTCCTAACTGGGAGGGCCTATATCAAGTCATTGGGACTACTACGAAAGGAGCATACAAGATAAAAGACATGCAGGGCAAGGAATTTCCAAGATATTAGAATTCTGATAGCTTAAGGAAATATTATCAGTAAATGAAATTGTACTGAGTCAGAATTCAATAAAGGAGTACTTTTCATTCAATATACTTGAACTATTACAAAAAAACAACAACAACAATAACAAAAGAAAAACAGAAAAAACTAAGTCTCAGATTCTGGAGGTTCTGATCTAGCGCTAGCTTCAAACTTAGGAGGTATCGATCCGGCATCCTAAGATATAGTCGTTGGCAGATCCTCCACAATAATGGTTGAAGGTTCCGCTCCTACAGAAGCTCCCTCCGGCAAAGGACTCGGATCTTCTTGAACCTCAGAAGGTTTCTTAGCTACGGTTTTCTTCTTGGCAACCCTTTGCTCTTTTCGCTGCCTAGTGGCAGACTTCTTCGCAGCTATTTTGGCCAGGTCACTCGAAGAAACCTTTTCTATTTCAGATAGATCCAGCCTGGGGTTCTGAGTATGTAGTATCCTTCGAGTCTCAGATTTGAAGGCCTTCAGAAAACCTCCAACCATCTTCCTGTAGGAGGCCAGATCCTCCTCCCGAGACTTTTCAACCGTAGCAAGCTTCAGCTTTAAGGCTCCAAGTTCAGAGTCTTGCTTTTTAATTTCTTCAGTAAGCTGAGTCTGAGTGCCTTCCAGCTCCTGGATCTTCTGTTGGCACGATTCTTTTTCAGATTTCTCCAGTGCTCTCTCAGACTCAGCAAGCTCTACTGCACGCTTGGCCGCCTCGAGCCTCTTCTCATACTGTAGCTCAACAGAGCAGATTTTCTGTTCCTTCAGACTATTCTCGCTTTTTAGAAAATATTGGTTATCTTTCCATAAGAGTAACCCTTGAGCCAACTGCAAAAGATGAAAAGTGTTAACACTCAAGATTCCCAGAATAAAATAGATTAACAAGTTCTTAATCTCACCTCCAGAACATGCGCCATCACGGCGTTGGGAAGATCATCTTGATTATACTCCATCCAACGGAGCATGTCAGCTGGAAAACGAAGGGACTCGGCATACTGATCCCTCACTTCTGAATTGTGAATGCTTTGAGGGATCATCTTCTGCAGAATAAATTTTCGCATGTCTGGACATCCGGCAATGCACGAACGTTTAACATATAGCCCATTGCCTTCGATCAGCTCCTCCTCATCCGACACCACATCTCTTGGGCGCTTCCTAGAGGGCTCAGGCTCAGGTACTTGTCCTGGAATTGGATTGGTAGCCAGGTCCCTCGTAGCATCCGTTGGTGGATTAAATTGCACTGCCGGCTCCTCCTCTATTGTAAGATCAGTGATGTTCTCCTCTCCTTCCGAGTCAGTGGACTCGGTATCTGAAATGACGATCCCGCCCGCAAAAGTCAGATAATCAGCCATCTACAAATAAAAAGCAAAAGACAAGTTAGAATATACCTTCGAAAGGTTGCAACTCACCATTATACTTTCTACGCAGATATCGCCGAGAACAGTTCTCAGCTGATGTACCCTCGGCTGTACACTGAAAGTGTAATCGTTTGATTAGTTCCGAGTCTACATCCGAAAGATTCCGTGGGCGTCTTATTTTTACACAATCGTCTGCCCAAACCCGTCGAATGTCATCAAAGTCAGTTGGGTGTTCTATAACAAAATATCTATGTCTCCAGATTTTGGGCAAGTCTTTGAGTTTGGTGAAAAGGTTTAGGTAAGGAATGGCAGCTAATGAGAAGGCTAGTTCACCCTTTTTCTTGTTCAAACTGTATATATGCCGTAGCATTTCGAAATCGGGTTCCCTACCTTCCTTATGCATCAGTTCTATAAACCCGGTAAGGATCTTGTAACTGTTTGAGTGAAGTTGCCCAGGGGCTATGTTGTAGTTGTTCAGGAAGAGCTTGACAAAAGGATCCAGGGGAAACCTCAGTCCCCCATCTAACTGATCCTGATATACCACTATAAAAGCCTCATTTTCATACGGTTCGTGGGTTTTTTTATCAGTGGTATATAGGTTGTATGCTAGTGGAATGCTAAATCTCCTCCTATACCACCTCAACATATCCTGATCTACCCTGGACTCAAAGATATCTGACTTTACTTGCTCCCTAATCACCATTGCCACACCTTAATCTAAAGAAGCAAAGAGAATAAGGGAAGAGGTAAAGAAAACTGTCACCTGGAAACTAAGAAGCACAGAAGGTACGAAGATTTGAAGAAGCTTGAAACACCGGTGTAGCAAAGGAAGAGAAACCAAAATGCCCAAATGACAAAACGAAAGAGATGAAGCAAGAAATGTTTCTTCACTCCAATCCGCACATCTATTTATAACATCCTTGGAACGTTCTAGATGGACTCCGCTACCCTTGTCTTTACTCATATATTCTTCTTCTCACCAGGGGCACGATGGTCATAATCCAGACTATTTAATGTGCCATCATGAGCTACATTTTTTATGTGACTGACCATCTGCCTAAGCGGCGTGCCGTACGCCACGTCTTCTGACAAACGAACAGTCATAGCAGGTTCAAAATTCAAATGGAAGAATATGAACAGGCGCCATTCGCGCTTCCCATTTTGTGCACACGCTCCTGTCAAGGCTGCCGGGCCTCACAATACCGAGAGACCTCATGGTCGAGGGCTACCGGGCCTCACAATACCGATGAGACCTCCGGGTCGAAGGCTGCAGGGCCTCACAATACTGAGAGACCTCATGGTCATCCAAAGCCTCGAGCACTAAAAACTCCAGCGACGGCTGGTTCCGTCAGATTTATCTGATGGGTTAGTCTCTCGGGTCGTTATATTACACCGAGCATCATGTCAAATAAAGTCCAGCTGGCACTCTATTCTTTCTGTTCATCAACAATAATACTCTGAGCATCTTCAGCATCTGTGACTGAGGCTGGCCACCTCAGTTCACCCTTCTGTATAGATCCAGCATCTTCCACATGTCTCTTATCATATTTCACAACTCTCGAACATAAATATCCGAATAGACTTTCGGGGGGGACTCTTGATACCCCACAGGTATATTCCTATTTTAGCTAATAAATATCTTCCTAAGTAATAGTGACTTGCAGCACAAGGAGACTAAATCTAAAGAGGAAAAGGAGTCCCTCATTAGGAAGACTTCCGGATCATGAAGCAATTAAGCAAATAAGAGACATATCCTACTAGGAGAAGGAGTCCTACTCCTCTCAGGTCTGAGTATCTCATCCTCTATAAATAGTCTTTACCTTCTCTCATATTATTCATTCTATTCTACTCAATTCTCTTAGCTCTCTTTCTCTCTCTAAATTCTCTCTCAACCCATTCTGACTTAGGCATCGGAGGGCTTGTGAGAGAGACCCCATCTCTCACTTTGCCTCTTTGTTGGTTGCTTGACCTACAGGACTCGGAGGTTCCAGAATCAAGTTATCAATACTTTTTTTTTTTGTAGTTATTCCAAATTTAATTTAGATAACACATTTCATAAGAATGTAATTGAAAATGGAGTAACAATTTAATATATGTGAAACTATGTGGACTAACCATTAATCTTGATAAATTATTCCATATTTATTATTTATTATTGAAAAAAATAATTAGCATTTATATTTTTGAGATACATTGAAAGACAAAGTAATTTATGGTTGTTCAATTTTTGCATAAATAATCAAAGATTTAGATCTCACAAAACATATATACTTTTTAGTTGGGAAAAAAAGAACATCCAAATCTTAGTATTTCATTTTTTTTTTAGGATGTTAATATATAATTTTCTCTGAATAATTTTAAAATTTGACACTTTTTTCTCGAATTCTCTCTTTCTCCTCTTGTAGTGTTGAAAATTAACTACTATTTTTTTTTTTTGAGAAAAAAAAATGTATTGTTAAAAAATATTATTTTTGAGATGCTAACCTCAGAAGTTAATTTCAAAACATTGAAAAAAAATCTTTTCAACCAATTGCATTGACCCTTTTTAGGATTTTATATTTTCTTTTATAGCGAAGATTGAATATTTCATTACAAAATATAGTTGCTAAGTACTTTTAGAATTCAAAATATATGTGCATATATTGCCAAATTTACATTAAAAAAAAGTTTTGACTTAAATATATTTGTGACTCTCTGAACGATAATGAACATAACTTCTCTCAGTTTCATTTAAATATCTCAATTTGTTAAAAACAACACTTATCAATACTTCTAACACTATTTGAAGTGGCTAACTGGTACTTTTATAATTTAATATGAAATTATTTAGATAACTAAATTAATTGATATTTTAATACAATTAAGTGTTAAAATAGTCTATCTGCAAATTAAAGAAGTAAATTGGCAAAATGTGTAATGTTCAAAAAGCATTCTTTTAACAAAACCACATGTATTAAAAAAAAAAAAATACAAGTCAACATGAAGTCTTTGTCTTTACAACAAAGAATACGAGTCAATATGAAGTCTTTGTCTTTACAACAAAGAATACGAGTCAACATGAAGTCTTTGTCTTTCTTTGAAAAATTCTGCATCATATAATGCAAGTTGCTTGGGTGGCTGGCCAAGCTTTAATTATTGCCACTCACTTCCTCTCAAGCTGCTACCATACAAATCTTCATACTGATAGAAAATCAAATTAGCACCCACAAATTTCCATGGAAAGCTGTCACTTTGGACCTATTCTTTATACTCTCTTCCTAAATAATTATACAATACTATGTTATACTAAAAAAATATAATTTTACTATATGTAATATTAATACTATCTTACCCTAAAGATATATAAAATTGTTTATACGTAATAATTCTTTTGGGAATCAAATCAAATCCATTATAAATTGGTCAAACATTTAAATATTAACATTTATTTTTTAAATTTATAAATAAAACATATAAATTAATAAAAATATGCATTAAATGTTTGAATACAAAATATTTATTAAAATTAAATAATTTTTATAATTTTTTAAAAAATTATAACAATATTTTTATAAATAAACATTTTAAAAATATTTTATACATAATTATAATATTAATTTTTAATATTTAAATATAATTATAATGTTAATTTTTTTTTGTATATAAGAAATAATTATAAAAATATTTTTTATAAAATAAATTTTAGTTGTTAAATAATATTTGATTTTCATTTCTATTATCATTCTCATTACTATTTCTTAGAGAACCAAACATCTCATTCAAATTTCCATTTCTTTTCCAATTCATTCCAATTTCAATTTTAGAGTACGAATCAAATGCTACCTTTTTTTTGAAACCAAATGCTACCTTAATGTATATGAACAAGTACACTGCTCATGCATTCACCATCAAACTATATATTATTATTATTATTCATGTAACCCCTTTACACTTAAAAAAAAAAAAAAAGAGTAACCCCTTTACGTCAGACTTGATCAACAATTAATTCGACGTTTGACATGTTGAAAATTAGGTGTATAAAATAATAATATAGCACATGAAAAATGGGACAACAAATAGTGAATAATAAATATTTCACTAAAAGAAAAATTCACTATTATACAAATATTATTTATATCACCACTACCCCACTCACTTTAATTATTTCTTTTTACTCCTACACTACACACACTAAAATCCCATGCATAAAGCCTCACAAATTTCTTCCTCCCACTCTTTTGAAAAAGACTCACACCTTACTACAAGTACCACTTACTTTGCTCTCAATAATCTCACTCACTGCCACTTGTTTTGCTCTCACTTGATTTTTGCTTGTGGCTTATACCTCCTTGCTCCTGGATAGCCCTTTATATAGGCTTCATTATGCAAAAACAGACAAGAAAAAAAAAACCAAATTTTCAAATTTTCCAACTTTGGTAGGAACCGAATTCTTTTTTTGATCAACAGGGGAGGGGGGGCGCCCGTGGGGTTCGAACCGCCACGGGGGGCTTCCTAGGGGGAAGCCTTCCCACCCAGGCCAAGAGGCCTGGGTGGTAGGCGCCGAATTCGGTGCCTATATTTTTGACCCCTCTATTTTTTATTTTTCAATACGTAGGCTCCATTAAAAAATTAATAATGATTTTTAACACGACATGGTAAAATCATCAATTTTGGTAAGTGTTATATTATTAGACTTTATGACTGCACTAGTTCAATTGACAAGGTACCTAGAATTTTTCACAATCAAACTACGTGTTAAAATCTCTTATGCTATGTTTAAGAATTTGAGTATGCATTTGAATTTCAATTAAATTTCTTATTTGAAAACTACATGGATTTGTATTATTAGGATTTCAAACAAATCCACAATGAATTTAACAACTCATTTAATGAGGATTTGAAATGACATGTAACTATATGTTATTTGAAATCATTGTATTTGAAATTTTAATATTTGAAATCTAAGATTTCAAATCAAATGCTTGCATCCAAACACACTCTTAATGTATATGAACAAGTACACTGCTCATACATTCACCATCAAACTATATATATACATGTTTAAACATGAATTGAAGTAGATTTATTTTGAAAGAATTTTAAACTATAAATTCCATTTAGATCTTTAAAATAAAATTAAACAGAGCTGAAACAATTAAAAAAATACAATGATTAAATTAATACAAAGTCATGGTTCAATCCTACTTTTAGAAAAAAGAAGTGACGTAAAAGGTGATGTAGGTCAAGATGATGCCAAGGATGACCTCTCGGCTAAAAAGAGTAAGAATGATTTGGAAACTGGTCCGGAGCAACCAAGCCAATGGTGTATTTGAGCGACGGTTTATATCTTTAACTTGCTCGCTTATGTAACAGTTTTTTGGATCAAAGATAAGGCCTTTTGACAGATTAGTGAAGAAATTGGTCACTTGCTTTCCATCAGCATTTCTTAAGATACCTTTTCGCCGGAGAATATCCACATCTGCTGCTGATTTGACTATGCTCGTAAAAAAAGCTACAAGAGGTGAAAAATAAGGCTTCTCATGGCTGTTGCATACTTCATAGGACAACAAATGTTTCAACACAAAGCCGGTTTCCTCATCTATGGTTATTGTGGGGATTTCCAATCTCCGATTCTTGAACACTATTTCCAGAGGCTTTCCTGAATTTTTCTTGAGATTGATGCCCGAAAACTTCAATTTTCGAGCATTAGGAACCCAATCATTCCTTGAAACTATGCCTATTTTGAATTGGTTTAAACTTTGCTCTTGTGTGGGTAAAAGACCATTACTTTGCTGCTGCTGCTGCTGTTGTGCTTCTGAAGGAGGGCCATTTGGTGGTTGTTGTGTGCATGAATGAGGACCATTATCTGTAGGAAGGAAGCTAGAGTGGAACAGAGCCAATAAATGAAGATAGTTTCCTCCTATCATCTCAAAATCTTGAATTGGCATTTCACCTATACCACTTCTCAAGGGTTCAAAAAATTGAAGAGCAAGCCTATTCAGAGTGCTTTCTTTTGGGCCAGAAGTAGTTAAGAGGAAAATTTCTTCGAGGACAAACAATGGAAGTTGGTTATCATGTATCAATAAATCGCGGCGAAGATAGGCCAGCTTCCATCGTGCATTCAAGATCTCATCCCTTACTGGATCTCCCTGCATATATAACATATACATTTAAGTAGGACGTATATTCACCTTTGCTGCAAGCTAAATCAACAGTCAATAAGATTTTCAATCAACAGTCAAAGATTGGGGGTTGGTTGAAAGTGAGCTCAGAAGAGAATCTTTTCTTTTGTATCAAGGGCATGGGGATTTAGGCCATCTTCAACTCAAAACATCAAAATGGTGCAAGTTTTGTACTATTTTAATATATCTGCATCAATTTTATCTCAAATTCATAACACCAATTTTCACATAAAAATAAATACTCTTGGTATATCTATTTGTTTATATCTCTTATTTTTATTACTTTTTTATTATCTTTTTTATATAATGTTATTTTATATTCATGTGAATATATTATTTCTTTTTTTTTTTTTTTTTGGACAGGGAAATGAGGGGGGAAGGGGGATTAATATATGTACATATTATTTCTTATGTACATATAACTAATAATACATGTAATTAATATAAATAATCATATTAATTTTGAAAATATAAATAATAATACATTCAAATAATTTTATATTTTTTAATTAAAAAATATAAATAATTATTATGAAAAGGGAAATAAAATAATATAAAGTTGAAAGTTGTCTAAAATATTCAAATGTAAAAATATATGACTTATTTTATAATTACACAAAAAAAAAAAAAAAAAAGATATCCACAACAAATTTACTGTGGCTCTGTTTACGCACATCAAATTAGCATATGATTGGCATGGAATTGAAGCCTATTGACAGCGAATTCAGAATCGTACGGAAATATATATTAACTACAACCTGACAACATTCTTAATTTAATAGTGGTTTGTCTTATCATATGCACCAACTTCCTACTTCTCGCCCTTTAATTTCTTCTTAACAAGGTTTCAAAAAAAAAATTTCTTCTTAACAAATAGTTATTTTTTTAATGCAATCATAGACATCACACTAGATATAAGATTAATTATCGTTTGTAATTTATAGTTAATGCTGACTTAAAAGAATTTGACTTGAAAAATATTTGGAACACAGGATTTGCCAGTACTACTGAACCTCCTCACATAAAAACTCAATAAAATTTCACATTGAGCCCCCTTTGAGTTTTTTAACCTGTTACTATCATATGTAATGCATAAAAAAATCGACTTCAAAATCAAATTCAGATAAAAGTATATCTTACCTGGTATATTTTTCCATAAAGGCGAAGTAGCTCCACAACGAAACAACCATCCCTTACCATCATCATTACAAAGTGCTCGCTGCTGATATGTGGGAATTTCTCTGAATAGCAACCTCTAGTCCTCTTCTCCTGTATTCTCATGGCATCTTTTATAGTTTGAAGAGTGAGATTTCGCCTTCTATTCCGATTCAGCAGTTCAGCTAGAAGTCGGTCCTTTTGAGTTTCCATGGCTTCCAAACCCGAAATCCTGTAATGAAATGGACCAATACCGACAGTGCTAGGTCTATAATCCAGTTTTCGAACCTCCTCAACACGAGGTGGGACTTTGCCGATTGTCCCTTGCAAGTCTTGCAAAGGTAGCTCCTCCTCTTCATTATACAAAGGAGCATCTCCAACCTGTTCAGCAGCAGACTCTTCTTCGTTAACTTCAATAGCAACATGGTCATTGGAAATTGTGAAAACAGTATTGATGTTTCGACCAAGCTGTCTGATTCTAATTTCTATTCCACCAGTGGCATCGTTCTCATTTTCCTTCCCTTCGTCATCATTATCAATAGTGGCATCTTCCCGATTTTCCTTCCCTTCGTCATCAATATCAATACTAACTTCATCCTCATTGCTTTCGTAATTGTCTAGCTCATATCCCTCAAAAGTACTTTCATCCACATTGAATCCATCAATAATATAAGCATCAGACATGTCTGGTACCTCTCAATTTCTAAAGATATATTGTTCCAGCGTTTTCTAAGCGAAATGCAATAATTAGTTTGTATTTATAGAGAGGTTCTTTTGATCGGCCGCGTATATTACGCGGTTAATTATAATATTTGTACACCGTTGATCTCCCTAATTGCCACATCAATCTTTTTCCAAAAGAAATTGCGAGTTTCCTTCCCTTCACCTTCGACATGCCACTGGAAGTCTTTGTTAAAAAAGCAAAAAAGCTTATTTGTACACCGTTGATTTCCCTAATTGCCACATCAATCTTTTTCCAAAAGAAATTGCTAGTTTCCTTCCCTTCACCTTCGGAGTCTTTGTATTAAAATTTTTTTATAACTAATTTAATTATTTATTATTTTTATGGCTTGATATTCTTGTGTAGGAAGAAAGGAAGAGCATGTTTGAAGTATAAGAACAAGCATAGACTGGATGGTTGACAAAAGGAGCACATCCTGGCTAAAGACCTATGCCTCTTTACAATTAACAGCGTTCTTAGCTCTTTAGTATAAAATAATAAATCTGTTAAATTTGTCCTTAATAAATACAAAAATAAAAGATTGAGAGTTCAATAAAATACAATAAAAATTTAGAGACTCAATAAAATAAAGTGTCAAAATTCATGAAGTAATTCCTTTTATAAAATGTTCCATGAACCAATATACTGTTGATGCACCTAATTGCGACATCAATCTTTTTCCAAAAGAAATTGCTAGTTTCCTTCCCTTCACCTTTGAAGACTGTTAAAAAAGAAAAAAAGCGACAGTGTCCGCCACTTAAACTGGTACACATCATTATTTTTAACAAAGGGCACCTTTATGGGGTCAGTGAAACTGACAGAGAAATTTGTTTTCAGTGCCATATATGCAAAAGAATACTCATATATTAAAAATAATTTTTAAATTATCGTAAATAAAAAATATTTTCAAAAGTACCATTAAGGGGCAATAACTTTTGTCTCCACCGGTAGTTCAGATGACAAAAAATGTAGATATTCAGTTGAGGCAAGCAGGATTCGAACCATCCTACTTTTGTCCTCTCTTATAATTATTCGAAATTAACTATTTGCACTAATTGTTAAAAAAATAATAATAATTTTTTTTTTTTTACAAATAGGGCAATAGCTTTTCTTATTTACTATGAAGGTGTAAAAGGCCCCATGATCACCAACTTCTTCTTCAGTAATGTTCTGCCCATTTACCCCAGCCAATGCCCAGTTACAGGCTAGAGCATGCCAATATAGACTGAACGTTGAAGTAATTTAAAAATTATAAAAATAATAAATAATTAATTAAATTAGTTATAAAACAAAATGTTAGTGGTTAAGGGTTTACATGCTCTAGCCTGTGACTGGACATTGGTCTCATCAGGACAAATTTTTAATTCTCTTAGAGCATGAGCTTGCCAATATAGACATTTCGGGCATGTTTGGTTAAGTTGTTGCTGATAGCTAATAGCTATTGCTGGTAGCTGGTAGCTGATAGCTGGTGACTGATAGCTGATAACTAACTGATACTAGGTATTTGGTAAAATTATAGCAGTGGTTGTTGATAGTATATTTAATTACATATATAGACATCATATGTAGATTATATGATATAAATATTAACAATAGTATGTATGGTACAAAATTATTTAATGCTTATAATAAAAAATATTATAGATAATTTTATTTATATAATTTCAAAAAAAATGAATATATTAACTTTTATTAAATAATCTATTTTAAATAAAATACTAATATTATTACTATTATTAATATTAGAAATAATGAGTTAGTGTTATTAACAAAATTATTAATATTTTGATTTATGTGGTTAATATTTTTAATAAATATAATATTAATATTTTGTTAATATTTTTAATAGTTATCTAAACAATAATTTATTGAGTAATGATAATTAGTTAAAGTTAAAAAGGTAAGGATAAACTAGGTAAATATAACTTTTAAATAAAGAACTGTTGGTGAAAAGCTCCAAATTGAAGCTTATATGAATTGGTGCTATTGGGGTATCCAACAGCTACCAGCTCCTTTTCAAAAAACTTAACCAAACGGGTTTTTCAAGCTATTGGGAACTGAACAGCTATCAACTACATCCCAACAGCTAAAAAAAACACCCCTTTAATAATCTACACTCAATTAAACCTAAACTAAATACACAAAAAGATCAAACCTAAACCTAGGATAAATCTACTAAATACAAGTTGAAAATAAAAGAATTAACAACTCTCACCTAAAGAAGAGTTGAAGCTAGGGAAGGGAGGATGGATTTCAGTCCAAAACCACCGGAAAACTAGTCCGGCGTGAAGAACAGAGGCTGCCAAAACTAGGAAGAAACAGGGGAAAAAAGCTTGTTGCTGGTTCGGTTACTTATTGCTGGTCTGGTTCGGTCAGCTGGTGTTGGTTTGGTTTGCAGGTGAAGCTTAACTGGATGAAGAGAAAAAACGCAGGAACTGGGGAAAGAAAAAGCAAGGAAAAGAAGAAAGAAATGGGGTGATGATGATGTTGTCCCGAGAAAAAAAAAGTAACCTGCTAGCTTTTGTATTGTATTTTTTTTTTTAACTAAACTATGCTTTACTTTACAATGCAACTTTACTAATTTTAACTTTAAAATAATAATAATAATAATAATGGAAAAATTCTAACCACATATTTAAAGCACATGTGAAAACTCATATATATATATATATATATATAATAAGAATTAATAGAATTTAATAAGGTCAATAGTATAAAAATCAATATTTAAATACCAATCATGTAAATTAATTAACTAAATAATAAAATTTAAATTTGATAGACTTTATTAACACTGCAAATATCATATTTAAATATTTAAATTTAAAAATTAAAACTCGGGTCATCACAATCTTCCCCCCTTACAGAAATTCGTCCTCGAATTTTAAAGAAAAGAAAGAAATACACGATTTTATTAAGGAAATAGATAGGGATACACTGCTCGCATCTCAGTTTCTGTCTCCCACGTGTACTCCTCGACGTTGTTGCTCCTCCACAGCACTTTGACCATTGGAATCTGCTTCGATCGTAACTGACGAACTTGAGAATCCACAATCGCCACTGGCTCTTCCTCGTACGTTAGGTCTTCATTCAATTCCACACTCTAGGGCTGCAACACGTGCGAAGGGTCTGGAATGTACTTCCTCAGCATCGAGATATGGAATACTGGATGCACTTGAGACATATTTGGAGGCAAAGCCAATAGATATGCAACCATGCCAACTCTCTCCAGTATCTCAAACGGTCCAATGTATCTCGGTGCTAATTTATCCTTCTTGCCAAATCTCATTACACCTTTCATCGATGACACCTTCAGAAATACGTAGTCACTAATCTGGAACTCCACATCCTTACGTCTTGGATCTGCATAGCTCTTCTGTCTGCTAGCTACGGTTTCCAATCTCTTCTCTCAAATTGTCGACATTGGGAACACAACCTTTTGCTGATCCAAAGAACACCTTCACCATCGACCCTTGATCCACCAACTTATATAACTCTTGGATCAAAGGTCTTCTCCATCAGCAAGGTCAACACTTGAGCTGTGGTCAACTTATCTTTCAGTAGCTGAAAGCTATTCCCACAAGCTTCTGACCATACGAACTTCACATTCTTCTGAGTCAGGCGGGTCATAGGAGCTGCAATTCTTGAAAAAAAATCCTGTACAAACCTCCTATAGTACCCAGCCAAACCCAAGAAACTCCTAATGTCAGTGACTGTCGTCGATCTGGGCCACTCAAATACTGCCCCTATCTTCTGTGGATCAACTTGGATACCATCTTTAGTCACCACGTGACCAAGGAATGCTACACTCTCAGTCCAGAATTCACACTTCGAGAATTTAGCGTAAAGCTGATGTTCTCTCAGTGTCTGTAGTACTGTCCTCAAGTGATATACATGCTCCTCCATACTCCTCGAATATAC
>CATIWK010378945.1:0-10187 GCA_949634005.1 Mallotus japonicus
GATTTATTATTACTCATTATTATATATGCTGGGTTGAGATTGGGAAATCAATGAGAGAAATGTTTAGTAATATACCTCATCAAACGATGAAAATTGTTAAGTGCATGTGAGTAGCATCTACGTCTATTTATTAACTCTCTCACAAAAAAAAAATATATATATATATATATATATACACACCAGCCTGAACCCAATGTTTAAAAATTATACTATAGTATTTCTTTTTGGACAATAAATTATAATATAGTATTAATCAGGCTTATCTTGGTTGATTTTCTCATATTATATTTGGTATTAAAAGCAGAAGAGATATAAATTATTATATTAATTAGTAAATACGTGATAAAAAATATAATTCAACATTCAACATATGTACTTGATTTTAATCGATGTTAGTTAATTACTTGATTTATGTTCAAATTATTAGTTGATCTTCCAAGGGATTTCTCCAGTTTCTGCAAACCTCCTGTTTTAGAAAATTTAAATTCACTAATTGGTTTAATATAAGGACATCGATATGTGTAACGAGTCGTAACATCGTATCCTACTATACGATAAATTTTTTTTACAATTTTCATTTCACCCTCCAAATTTTGTCGATTTTTTTTTGAAATTTTAATTTTTTAACAATTAATTAAAATACTAAAATCTAAAAATTTAAAATGAATTGAATGAATCCGTCGTGTCATGATTTAAATGCCTATGACTTGTAACTAATTTATTTATTTTATTATTATTATTATTGTAATTATAAAAATAAATGAGTGATAAAAGATATTTTTATCAGAACAATCATGCCTTAGTTTTTTAATAAAAATGATGAGACCAAATATCAGGAGATGCATCCAATTATCTCAACTAGGTTGGCACAATCTTAGCACCCTCATCATATAAAAGGATTCAGAATATTATTAATCAAAAGAAAAAGTATCCATAGAAGATTACAGAACACCCAAGCAAAGCTAACAAAAATGAAATCTCTTAAAAAAATTAAAATCCTCAAAAATAAGAGGATTACAAAAATCTGGAGAAGTGTTCCATCAATGATCAAAAGATTGTTGAGCACCATATTTAGCCAAATTTTCAGCCACTACATTTCCTTCACGATCATTCCTTAGGTGCAATATTAATCTTTAATATAATAAGTTTACTAAAAGAAGTATTTTCTCCACTAAAAGACAAAAGACGGTGAAAGTGGTTGTGGAGGGACTTTTTGTCTTTTTTTTTTGGGGGGGGGATAATGTTAGAACCCTTTACAAAGGATGAGAAATTTGTGTGTGTTTTTTTTTTTTTTTTGTCTTTATTTCATCGATTATTAAAAAGTGTAGAGATAAAAATAGGAAATTGTTAAATTAATAACATTAATGACAGGAACTTTTGTTGGGGGAGAGTAGGAAAGAGAATTAGTGTGTATTGTGAGTGACAGTAATATATATTTACTTACTTTTGATCATTTACTTACTTTGATGTGTCATTAATGTGGCGATATCTATATGTTGCAATCAGTTCTTAACACGCGAATCACCACGTCAACATCAATCATTATCGATGACCGAAATAGAAGTGTCATTACGCATTAGTATTCTGTGATCAGATTCGAATGTTAGGAAGTGATCTGATTCGAAAGTTAGAAGTTTTGCATTACATTTTACGGGCTGATAAAGTTTTTTTTTTTTTCAATTAAATATAATTTAAGTGTTTAGTAAAATTTTAAAATTAGTAGCTGTTAGTTTTTTTATTTAAAATAATTACAGATTTGATAAATTTTATTTTTAGAGGTTTTTTCATAAGTTGATAGTTTATTTGTATTTATTTTTTACTTAAACTATTTTACCTTTACTAAAATAAATAATAACAAATAATTTCATTTAAATTAAATGTATGTAATTAATTTTTTATAGTTCATAATTAAATAAATAAATATTATTTTAAATTATAATTAATAATTAAATAATTATAATATTTCATGCCTATAATTATTTTTAAAAAAATTATACAATAATAAATATATATTTTAAAATTCATTTTCGATAATTTCTATTAATTATTTTAATAATGTATAAATTAAAGGCAATAAATTATTATTTATTACTATTTATTATTTTAAATAATTTACATAACTAAAAAATATTATAAAAAACATACTAATTGTATTTACAAATTATATTTAAGGTTATTTGACATACTAAAAATAACATCTAACAAAATTTTACTAAACAGTTCATATTTATCAGCTAACAACTATCAGCTATTCGTTATCTGCAACTGTTATTAGCTATCAGCTGCTATAAAACAGCTGAACTAAACAGATCATTAAAGGTTGAATGCTTTAATAGTATTTGATTGAAATTTTGAATATTGTCAATGCAAATAATCCATTATTTGAATTTTTATATTTTTGATCTGTGAGATGCTTGACATGTGTAGATTTACTATTAGAATTATTTTTAGAACAAGAACTTATTAATTTTATTTTTTTTAATCTTCGTTTCAATTCGATCCAAATCGTATTATAAGGGTGGTAAATATTTTTCAACAATTAATTTATGTTTGATATAATTTAAATCTAAAATGTCATTTTAATAAGAACTGTTCGTAAAAATCAATTAACTTTTAAAATATATAAAAAGTGAAATATATGCTCAATGAAGATGAGGATCATGTCTTTTCTCAGAGTATGAAACTCCACATAATTACAATACTAGTTCGAGGAACGTTCTTTCTTAAATGTGTCAACACTAATTTGTTTAGTCAATGTAAAGAAATTAAATACAGACTTTCCATTTATTAATTTATTGTTTAAGGGATAAAATTTTTCATATAAAATTAACTCAAATAAGTATTCTATTATCAACTAGATATTGATGGTAAAAATTCATTATAAAATTATAAATTTAAATTTCAGTTAATAAAAATTTTCAAAGATAATTTTTAAAAATAAAAATAGTGATTAATGTGTAAGTCGTCCTTTGCACAAGTATTTATTTTATTTTTTTTTTAAAAAAAGAGTGCATTTAATTTAGCTTGACTTTGATAAGTAGATTTACTCGTTAATTAATTTATTGATTAGAATTTGAAAGATTGTTAAATCAATGAGAAAAATGAGAAGTGTTTAGAAATATATACCTCATCTAACGATGAAAATTGTTAAGTGCATGTCTTGCATGTTCAACCATGAAGTAGCATCTAGGTCTATTTATTAGCTTTCTCCTAAAAAATATACACCAGGCTGAACCCAATGTTTAAAAATTATAATTTAGTATTTTTTTTTTTGGATAATAAATTATAATATAGTATTAATCAGGCTTATCTTATTGGAGAATATATCTCACATTGAAAATGCACAAAGTATTTAAGGGTTTTATAAGTGGTGTAGATTAGATCTTAACACAAGCCAATTAGTTTTGTATTATATGGGCTCAACTCCATTTATAAGTCCACATGTGTGTGTGTAGGCCAACATTTTCGAGGCCCGTTTCTTAACATAATATCAAAGCGGGTCTGGTTCGGTTTCTTAATTTTCCAGTTGTCTGTGTTGGAGAATATCTTGATAAATTTTCTCATATTATATTTGGTATTAGAAGTAGGAGAGGTAGTAGTCTGGACACACAGATGTGTAAAGTAGGATTCGAACTCCCGTCCTCTCTACTGCCCCCATTGTGGTGAAGATTTGTTCACTTCAATCAGTTAAAAAGAAGTAAGAAAGATATAAATTATTATATTAATTAGTAAATACATGATAAAATATAATTCAACATACATACTTGATTTTAATATATGTTAGTTAATTACTTGATTTATATTCAAATTATAAGTTGATCTTCCAATGGATTTCCCTGTCGTGGGTTCTGCAAACCCCCGGTTTTAGAAAGTTTATTTGTTTACCAACTCATCCTCTAATTGGTTTAATATAATAAGTTTACTAGAAGAAGTATTTTCTCCACTAAAGGACCAAAGACAGTGAAAGTCTTTGTTGCGGGGACTTTTTGTCTTTTTCAGATTTTTATTTTTTTTTTGAATATCTTTTTCAGATTTCATGCATAGATTCAACATCAAAAAGTCCCTAGCAAAGCCGTATCGACAGTTATTTTTTACTTTTGGATATTGTTAGATTTATTAACAAAGGAATGAATTCGCTAAAAAAAAAAAACAAAGGAATGAAGGATACAAATAATATGTTGAGAAATTTGTGTATATTTTTTTCTTTTTTTTCATGAACTATTAAAAAGTGTAGGAATAAATATAGAAAATTATTTTGCCAAAAAAAAAAATATATATATATATATATATAGAAAATTATTAAATTAATGATATTAATTGTAGGAACTGTTGTTGGGAGAGAGTAGGAGAGAGAATTAATGGAGTGGAGTGGGTGACAGTAATTTTTTTAAAAATATTTACTTTGATGACGTGGCGATATGTATTGTTTGTTGTCATCAATTCTTGACACGTAAACCATCACATCATCATCGATGATTGGAAGATAGGTGTGGATAGTATAATATCATTGGATTTAAAGATTAGGAAGTTTTTTATCATTTTAAAAATTGGATATTTTGGTAATATTTGATTGAAAAATAGAATATCGATAGTGAAAATAATCCATTATTTGAATTTTTATATTTTTGAACTGTGAAATGCATGACATGTGCAGATTTACGTTTAGAATTATTTTTAGAATAAGAATTGATTAATTTTATTTTTTTAATCTAATGCACCACTACTTAAAAGTTTGTTTAATTCAATATGAACAGGAACATAAAGATGATAAAGTATTTCAATAATTAATTTAATATTTTTATGTATGATACAATTTTTATGAAATATCATTTAAGTAAGAACAGTTTTCTTTCAATAGATTTCAACAACGGTTAGTAAGAACTGATTAACTTTGAAAATATATAAAAAGTGAAATTTATGTTTAATGAGGATGAGAATCACGTCTTTTTCAGAGTATGAAACTATATAGAAACACAATACTATTTCAAGGAAACATCTTTATTAAAATGTGTCAATACTAATTTGTTTTAGTCAATATAAACAAATTAAATACAGACTTATTGATAATAAAAATTCATTGTAAAATTATAAATTTAAATTTCAGTTAATAAAAATTTAATTATTTAAAGATAATTTTAAAAAGTAATAATAGTGATTAATGTATAAGTGTCATTTGCACAAATATTTATTTTATTTTATTATTATTTTATTTTATCAAGATGGAATTCATCGCTGTAAATGGTGAGGTTTTAATGAATCAAAGAAATTAATTTTTGTCCCTAGTGTTGGAATTCCAATTGCTTATGTGGAAAGGGATAAAGCAATGCAATAATGCACTTCCAAAGGCATCTTCACTTCAAGTCATTAGAACCTTAGTCCAATTTGAATTCAAAAGTATAGAGAAGTAGCTAAAAAAAATCATAATTAATTAATGGTGTTTGGTCATGGTGGTCTAAAGAAAGAATAGTAAATGGTAAAATGTAAGTTTCAAGGATCCATGAATTCCTTTCTACGTCTAATAAATAAAGATTAATTAAAAAGATAATATCAATCATTATAAATTACTAATTTTCTCTTTATAGTCTAGTGGTTGGTACTATTCCTTAACCTTTCAGTTGTTCAAAAAAGTGATTCTAAATTACTAAAGGATTTTTTTTTAAATAATTGTGAGAATTTTAAATAACGTTTTGAATTCAAATTAAAATTATGGTGTCTGCAGTTGTAATAAATAAATTATTGGAAAAAATTTAATGTTTTTATGATTTTTATTCGAATTGAACTGAATTAATTAGAATTTAATAAATTTTGGATTTTAATGGTTTAGATAAAACAAAATGACAGTTGTTATATTAGATAAGTAATCAAGGTCTATAGAAAATTAGTTTTCATTTGGAAGAAAAAAAAAAAACACAAAGGATGGAAGTCTTATAAACAGACCACAGATGATGTATCAAACCTTGAATGATACTACTCGACCGGTACAAACTCTTTAACATTTTGAAGGTAATTAATTGTAGCAAAGCGTTAATTAGATTTAACTACTTTCTCATTTTTTTTAAATAAATTTTTATGTACCAAGAAGTTTGTAAAAATTATTTGAAAGTGATACGATGTGTATTCTTATGCTTTCTCCAATTCCAGTCATTTATAATTTCTTGACTTTGATGAGGGATCGATTGTTCTTTTTTTTTTTTTTTTTCTGAATGAAATGAACGATAAAATTTGGTTAGAAAAAAAAAATTAAATTATTTTTCCTTGTTTAGTTTCAATCCATTGGAATATAAAAAGTTAGAAGATGATATTTATGTTCCCCGTGTCTTTTATATGGAAATCAAATGTTGGAGTTCTATTCTTTGAGACATTATCATTTTTAATGAGTTGGAAAGTTAAATTAATAAAAATTTAATATTTAATTAAAAGTGATAAAAATTAAAATCTAATAGCACATAAGTAAATCTTAGATTACTTGATATTATTAATTTGACTTTTAAAGAATTATTATAAAATTTCTCCTATTCCTTTAACTCATACTAAAGAGAATTTAATTCTAAAGCAGCAAAAACAACACATATTTTTTGTTCGAACTATTATTAATTTTTAACTAATTCAATTTGGTCCAAACAAGACTATAAATATAATAAAAGTTTCTTAACAATTAATTTAATACAACTGCATATATTATGATTCGAATCCAATCACTTAAATGAGAATAATCTTTATCAATTGATCCAACAGTCATTACTAAATAGTCTTATTTTTTTTTTATTATACCAATTGAAGTACTTTGAAATGAGTGTACCAATTAAAATATTTTAAAATGAGCTCAATAATCAATATTTTCTCATGTTGTTAAAAAAAAAAATCAATATTTTCTCAGCAAGAGCACAAAAATCTATAGAGCAGAGAAATGTTATTAATAACCTTAATTTGGTGGACCAATTTGTGACCAAATGCCAAATCATTACGGAACTAATGTTAGTTTTTCTCCATAACAAGACATTATACACATAAACTCTAAAAATCTTCAAAATTAAATATTTTCATGATAAAATAAAATAAAATAAATAGGATAGAAAACTTACTTAGATTCACAAGAGAATTAACACTTGAAACCATTGATGAGAAATCAGTTTCTCTCTCTTATTCCTTAATCTTAATCACAGCCTATAGATGGAGTTAGAATTGTATTTTCATTGCGGAGAGAGAGGACCAATTTCATTATATATTTATAGATATCTTTATTTAATTTGGTACATCCATCAATAACCCTAAAATCAACGTATATACGAGATTAATTCACACAATCCTAATTTAATTAGGATTAGTATTTTACTTTAGTTAATTTTAATTGGGCCACATTAATGGGTTTATTTTTCTAACATTCTCCCACTTGGTTTGATTAAAATTAATATAACTCTTATTGTGTTCATAATAATTAATTTCTTATGATTTCATCATAATAATATAATATGAAAATTATTTAGTGTGAGTTGTGGCGGTTATGTCCTGTTTCATCGAACACTCCCTCCCATATACTACAACACTTACAATTTGTTATATCATATCCATAATTAAAACATTCAAAACATATTTCATAATGGTCCACGATGATGTCAAATAATGACTTTCCTATTTTACTTTAAATCAATTATGTGTACACAAACATAAAACTCTAAGAGTATTATTACATAATCAATCATCCTAATCATCATTACATTCAAGGTCCATCCTTAGAACATGTTCCTTAAATAATTTTGGTTGTCAGCCTTTCGTTAAAGAATCCGCAATCATAAGTTCAGTAATAATGTGCTAGATAAACACTCTTTGTTTCTGAATCTCCTCTTTAACAACAAAATACTTTAATTCCATATGTTTGGCGCCCTTCGAGTATTTGTCATTTTTAGAGAAGAACACTACTGCGGATTATCACAATAAATTTTAAGCAGCTTGGTAATGGTGTCGACAACCCCAAGTCCTGAAATAAAGTTCCACATCCATAATGCATGAATTATGGCTTCAAAACATGCCACAAACTCTGCCTCCATAGTGGATGAAGCAATAATAGTTTGTTTTGCACTTTTCCACGATACTGCTGCTTCTGCTAATAGAAACAGGTAACCGAATGTGGACTTTCTACTATTAAGGCATCCAGCAAAATCTAAATCTAAATATCCAATCACCTCCAATTCATTGGATCTCTTATATGTGAGAATGTAATTCTTTGTTCCTTGAAGGTACCTAAACACTTTCTTTGTAGCTTTTCAATTATCAATTCCAGGATTAATTTGATACCTGCCTAACATTCCAACAGCGAAACTGATGTCCAGTCTTGTACATGTTTGCAAGTACATTAAACTTTCAACAACATAAGCATATGAAATTGATTCCATTTCTTTTCATTCCACATCATTTTTCGAACATTAACATAAGACTAAATTTGTCACCTTTCTATATAGGAACAGCCTCAGGTGAACATTTATTCATGTTAAACTTTTCAAGAACTTTTTTGATATAGGCTTTTTGAGACAATCCTAATAATCCATGTGATCTATCATGAAAATTTTTATTCCAATCACATAGGATGCATCTCCCATATCTTTCATTTCAAAATTTTTTTGCAAGAAATCCTTTAGTCTCATACATTATGCCTAAATCATTAGCAGCAAGCAAGATATCATCAACATACAGAACCAAAACTATAAAATTACTCCCACTAATCTTTTGGTATATACATGGATCAACAATATTTTCTTTAAAACGAAAAGATGTAATAATGGTATTAAACTTAATATACCATTGTCAGGAAGCTTGTTTAAGTCCATATATTGATTTCTTGAGTTTACACACTATTTGACTTTCACCTTCCATGGAAAAACCTTCTGGTTTATCCATGTAAACCTCCTTCTCTAAATCTTTGTTCAAAAAGGCTGTTTTCACATCCATAATGAGCAACTAATGCCATAATTATTCTTAATGAATATTTCTTTGATACTGGGAAAAGGTCTCTCTATAATCAATGCCACTTTTTTTTTTTAGGTATAACCCTTAGCAACAAGTCTGGCTTTATATCTTTCAAGATTTCCTTTTTAGTCGTGCTTTTTCTTAAAGACCCATTTACACCCGACTCTTTAACAATTTTTTGGCAATTTAACAAGATCCCAGACATTGTTTTGCTTTATGGATTTTAACTCATCTTTCATAGCATTAATCCATTTATCAGATTTAGCACTATTTTATGGCTTGTGAATATGAAATTGAATCCTCATTAATTCCAATATTAAAATCTGACTCTTGTAAATATACCATATAATCATTCGGAACAGCTGATCTCCTTTCTCTTTGAGATCTTCTAACTATTATTCCTTGTGGTTCATTTGCATCAGTCATATGTGAGTTAGTTACTTGATGGGATGGTTCTTCATTCAAATGTTGTTCAGTGTTATCATTATGTCCTTCAACACTTTGAACAACATTCGGCAAAGTAATGGATGAAGGAACATTCATGTGTAAAGGAAAATTTACATTAATTTCCTTTATCTCCATACTTTGTTGTTCATCGCTCCCACTAACATCACCATTCTCAATAAATCTTGCATTTCCAATTTCAACAATTCTCGGACTATATTTTGGACAATAAAGTATATACCCTTTAGATTTCTCTAGGTAACCAATAAAGTAACCACTAATAGTTCGAGAATCTAACTTTCTTTCATGTGGATTATAAATTCTTGCTTCCGTTGGGCAACCCCAAACATGTAGGTGCCGTAAACTAGGTTTCCTTTTTATCCACAATTCAAAAGAGTCTTTTGAACTGCCTTACTAGGAACCCTATTTAACAAATATACTGTGATTTTAAGTGCATACATCCATAATGATTTGAATAAAGAGGAGTTACTGATCATACTCCTAACCATATCCATCAAAGTCCAATTACGCCTTTCTGCTACACCATTTTGTTGAGGTGTACCTAGTATAGTATATTGTGCACATATGCCATGACTTTCGAGGAGTTTTGCAAATGGACCAGGACACTGTCCAGACTCATCATATTTTCCATAATATTCACCACCTCTATCAGATCTTATAATTTTCACCTTTTTATCTAATTACTTCACAACCTCTTTTATGTATGCCTCAAGAGCATTGACTGATTGAGATTTTTCATGAAGCAAACAGATATAACCATA